>ONZH01028476.1:0-103319 GCA_900303285.1 Rhinella marina
TACACCATGCTAGTAACGGGTTGGACCCCCTTTTGCCTTCAGAACTGCCTCAATTCTTCGTGGCATAGATTCAACAAGGTGCTGGAAGCATTCCTCAGAGATTTTGGTCCATATTGACATGATGGCATCACACAGTTGCCGCAGATTTGTCGGCTGCACATCCATGATGCGAATCTCCCGTTCCACCACATCCCAAAGATGCTCTATTGGATTGAGATCTGGTGACTGTGGAGGCCATTTGAGTACAGTGAACTCATTGTCATGTTCAAGAAACCAGTCTGAGATGATTCCAGCTTTATGACATGGCGCATTATCCTGCTGAAAGTAGCCATCAGATGTTGGGTACATTGTGGTCATAAAGGGATGGACATGGTCAGCAACAATACTCAGGTAGGCTGTGGCGTTGCAACGATGCTCAATTGGTACCAAGGGGCCCAAAGAGTGCCAAGAAAATATTCCCCACACCATGACACCACGACCACCAGCTTGAACCGTTGATACAAGGCAGGATGGATCCATGCTTTCATGTTGTTGACGCCAAATTCTGACCCTACCATCCGAATGTCGCAGCAGAAATCGAGACTCATCAGACCAGGCAACGTTTTTCCAATCTTCTACTGTCCAATTTCGATGAGCTTGTGCAAATTGTAGCCTCAGTTTCCTGTTCTTAGCTGAAAGGAGTGGCACCCGGTGTGGTCTTCTGCTGCTGCTGTAGCCCATCTGCCTCAAAGTTCGACGAACTGTGCGTTCAGAGATGCTCTTCTGCCTACCTTGGTTGTAACGGGTGGCAATTTGAGTCACTGTTGCCTTTCTATCAGCTCGAACCAGTCTGCCCATTCTCCTCTGACCTCTGGCATCAACAAGGCATTTCCGCCCACAGAACTGCCGCTCACTGGATGTTTTTTCTTTTTCGGACCATTCTCTGTAAACCCTAGAGATGGTTGTGCGTGAAAATCCCAGTAGATCAGCAGTTTCTGAAATACTCAGACCAGTCCTTCTGGCACCAACAACCATGCCACGTTCAAAGGCACTCAAATCACCTTTCTTCCCCATACTGATGCTCGGTTTGAACTGCAGGAGATTGTCTTGACCATGTCTACATGCCTAAATGCACTGAGTTGCTGCCATGTGATTGGCTGATTAGAAATTAAGTGTTAACGAGCAGTTGGACAGGTGTACCTAATAAAGTGGCCGGTGAGTGTAGGTGAATGATATGACACTTGTGCCCACCTAGATAGCAGGATGGTGGCGAACATGGCACACTGCTGTGACAGGGCTAAATTATAATGGTTTGGTGTCAATTTTTCCTACCTTTACAGCACTTATTTTTTTGGCTTGCTTTGAGCTAATATTTTGCACATTTTTGATGCACTCTTGTCACATTTTAAGACAATCCCCTTCCCGCTAAGCCACCCCCCTTATGCGAAACCATGCCCCCTTGTTTAGTGAGCCATAAAAAACTGTCTAAAATACCTAATAAATGCGGTGAAAAGCATAAGCACCAGTTTTTTTGGACAATCCCCTTCCTGCTAAGCCACCCCCCTTATGCGAAACCCTGCCCCTTTGTTTAGTGAGCCACAAAAACTGCCTAATAAATGCGGTGAAAAGCATAAGAACCAGTTTTTTTGGACAAATTGAGACATTTAGCTTGATAAATTACCTCCCATTCACTGTACATTAAAGCTACTGAAAAGAAGTCTTACCATCAGTAGCCTGCCTGGAAGCTGTACACTAGTCCCAAAGCTAGATATCCTTTCGCAAGTGATTCTCCAGCTTCTTCTCCCATCTCTGTTACTTGTTTTGCAAATTTTTCTCCTTCATCCAACTGCAAGAAAATACATCAAAACGTGAACACAGCCATAGATAAAAGAAAATCTTATAGTGCATGTCAGCCATCGAACAGCGTAACAGCGTGCCAATTTATATAGAAATATAATACTGTATATGGCACTTCTGCTTGGTGGTTGCCACTGTTTCCTTGCAGCACTGTATTGTGGTTGCTGCTGCAAAGTAATCCAAGAGAGAATCCTTCTCCAAGAAAACACCATTCCTGCAAGTGAAAGTAACTTTACTGGGAACTAATCTCTAGGGAAAAGAAACATTGAATTATTACAGAAGGTTGAGGACCATTTTTTTCTTTCTCTTTCCTCCTCCTCTTTCAATTTGGGGTTGTTTGGATGTAATTGGAATATTTTATAAATATTTGTAATATGGTCAGAAAATAAATAAAATGAAATTTAAAAAAAGGTAGAGGACCATTTAAAATGTGATGTGATTGGACTGAGTCAGTAAAGGTAATGAACGCCTACTGCTTTAGACTTTACTACCCGTGGTTAGGGTTTTATCGGCTATCCCATCTAGGACTGCACCCAGCAGTTGGGCACAGCAGCGAGATGCTGAGAATGATTGCATGCTTTGGTATTTTGAGAGGATTGCATGGATTTATAGAGATGGAGAGACTCAGGGAAGACCACTATTATAATAGCCACCTCCTACATCTGTTTGCACTGTGACATCCATCATCTATTGAGTAAAGAGACTTTAATCAAACCGGTCTGGTCATTGGTCTCCACATCTGATTACACCTCCTGCTTTCCTGCCTTGCACCTATTCTTGCTGGACAGGTTCAGGTGAGATGACTATAAGAGAACCTGGACTTGTCAGTCAAGAAGAGGGCGGGGCTGGAAGAAGAAGCGGGAAAAGCAAAGGTGCACAAAGTGGCTTGGGCCTGCCCTTGGTGCAGAATTAAGCAATGGATGATTAAGTGAAAAGTATCATTACATTCAGCTCAGATAAACCTTACAAGGCATTATGCCTAGTTTATCAGGGAATTTTCTGGTGACACACTCCATTTAAATAAAGGTGCCTATACACAAGAGCAAAGTCGGACAAACCTGTTGATTACAGTATCTTATGAGTATGGGGGTGTGCAAACTCTCCTCTGACGTGTTGAATATCCTTTGTTTTCATGACATATAAGAGGCCAGAAGTGTCTGAAAGTGGTTTACTCTATACTCCACATTGAGAACACATGCCTTCTCGGCAAACCTGGAGGAAAACAGCTGTTGGCTGAATGGGCCTTCAACCAACGGTTATAGAAGGTGTGTGGCCACCTTAAAAAATATGATTCAATTGCTTAAAAATTGTCCCGAACAGCAAAGTAATTAGCTGCAAATCAACTTCAAATTGGGTTGTCTTCTGCTGGATATTTTCAGCCTGTTACTGCGTTGGAACCTGGGTCTACTGAGGGGTACTGTGGTAGGCCAGTCAGACCTAGGAATGGTAAGGTGGGATGGACCCAAGTGGGAATTGTGTATCTTTGGATGTCCCTGGTTATCTCTAATATGGAGCTATACTATAAACCTTCTTCAGATCCTAGACTGGCAGTGATGAAGGGTAATTACTAGATCCTAAAAATATCTGAGACACCATGGGGCACATGTTTATGGGGGAAGAGGAGCAATTTACAATTGAAAATGGTGATCACTGGCCTGAAACACTCGGGGCACAGGATACGTGCCCCTGGTGCCTGGGCCCAGCCATGCGCTAGCTTGTTGGCTGACATGCATTTCAATACCTTGTAATCAATGATCATTTTTCCACCAAGCACATAGAAAAAGACACTGAATGTATGCACACAATGGCTTTTTATGTAACAGTCGTGTCTATTAATGAGCTTTTTCACATGACGCAGGAAGCCGACCTCACATGAACACAATTACATTTATTATTCTGAACTCGGCGCGCTGCTTTGTGTGAATCTAACCAGAAATTGTAAGATACGTGTTTAGAAAGATTTGTATTGCCTTCAGCGCTATACTATTACACCTTATGCTGCTTATAAAATAATTATGGTGTAGCACATCTCCTGTGTATTGGCTCAGCTCCCCCTCACTTATAATTTTGAGAATCCTGTAGGATGGAAATACTTTTTAATACCAATCACTATGTAGATCACAGCGGTCATGTTCAAATGAGCAGGTCAGAAAAAAATATTTTAGTTTTTATATATTTATTACTTTAAAAGGGGTAATCCCATGAAAAGGATTCCTATGCAATCAATAGGGCAAAGTAAATAAAGTATTACTGTAATATACATGCAATAAAAATATTGTTAGGTTTTATGTACATTATATTTTCCTTTCTGGTACCGCCCCATTCTGTTTATTCTTCTGGTCCACCGGCTCCTGCATTTAGCGGTGGACGAACATGTTCAGTAGATTCTCAACTCTCTCCATCCTTTTCCCACTTTTATTAACTTTTCTCTAATTCTAAATTCATAAAAATATATAATGTATCTCTCTCTAGACAGCGGAGTAGGACATGGGGGGGCATTAAAGAGGTTATCCAACCCCTAGAATACCTCCCCTACTGCCCGGGCCCCTCACATTGATTGTACTTACCTTGCTCCTTAGCAACCGCGTCGCTTCTGATGCCCACATGGCTGCCACCGCATCTCCCCTTCACGTGGATGAAAACATCTGGCGTTGGGGGGGTGCAGCCAATAGCAGGCCGCGACAGTGAGAGCCCCCCCCCCCTTGCATCGCAGGTGACACTAGGGAGGCTCGTCCCCGTCACAGCCTGCTATTGGTTGCTCCCCCCCGTCACCAGATGTTCTCTCAATGGGGAGATGCAGCAGCCATGCGGGTGTCAGAAGCGACGCGGGTGCTCCCAAGGTAGATACAATCAGTGTGATGGGCCCAAGCAGTAGGATAACCCCTTTAAAAACCTTTTTTTTCTATTTATTAGTGGAATGGCTGCGGCTGTGGGTGACTATCTTCTATGCAGAGGAGGAAGGGGTTAACAAGGGCTGAGTGCAATACGTTCCTGGGAGAAGCAGGTATTTGAATGTACCGTGCAACGAGCTACTGGTCATCTACAGAAAGGGAAGAAGCAGAGCTGCAGAAGGGTGAGTAAAAAGCTAAGAGCAACTGGTTTTGCATTAATATAGCTAAAATGAAGGTGTGCATTACTCTCTCTCTCTCTCTCTATATATATATATATATATATATATATATATATATATATAGGGATAACTCCTGAAAAGGGTTTTCTGAGACTTACTGACGACCTATTCTACTGTCAGTAGATTTGTACCTATGACACTGGCTGACCTGTTACATGTGCGCTTGGCAGCTGAAGACATCTGTGTTGGTCCAATGTTCCTATGTACCCGTATTGCTGAGAAAATGGAAGTTTTAATATATGCAAATGAGCCTCTAGGAGCAACGGGGGCGTTACCGTTACACCTAGAGGCTCTGCTCTCTCTGCAATTGCCACGCTCTCTGCACTTTGACAGGGCCAGGCAGTGTAAACGTGATCATGCCTCACCCAGAATTTGTAGAGAGCTGAGCCCCTAGGTGTAATGGCAATGCCCCCGTTGCTCCTAGAGATTCATTTGCATATATTAAAACTTCACTTTTCTCAGCAATGCGGGCACATATGAACATGGGGCCAACACCGACTTGTTACATGGGCACTTCAGCTGCCAAGTGCCCATGTAACAAGTCAGCCAGTGTCATAGGGACAAAACTGCTGACAGATGCCCTTCAACATTAGTCTAATACTTTATATGAATGTAGAGCATGTGTGGTATGGGAATACTTAGCACTGGGCAGCACAAGTAAGTTTGAGTAATAGCTGGCATAGCAGACGCAGCTGTCCGACTTTACTAGCCCAGCAACAGATGTCATCTCTACACCTTATGAGGTTACAAGACGCCCTTACTGCTATTATAGTTCTATACACAGGGGTCACTTAGACGTCTTGGGTTGTGCACCTGACCATCAATGACTCCACATGCCACAATATCATATGATGACATGTAGTACAGAAACCTTATACTGTACGTTATAAAAATATATTCATTACCTTCACTGTATACCTACCAAGTACAGGGTCGTACATTGTTTAGTGGCAGTATTTGGCTGCACCTTAAAAGGGGTTGCCCCACTAAAAATATTCTACAGTTTTCAAACCAATACTTGGATCTAAATACTTTAGTAATTGCATGTAATTTTACAGTTACATGCCACTGAGTAATTCAATAAAATGTATCTGTATAGCACCACCTGCTGTTTGTTCCTTTTCTTAATTCTTTGTCCAGCGCACTGATGGCCGCACATGCTCAGTTTCATCCTTTAACCGCCTCCTGAGCTGTGATAGGGATAAAGCTGCAGCGGAAAGGCACTCACCTTGAGCTGCCAGCGAGATCTCTGGATCCATCTGAGGTACAGGGCTGGTTCTAGCTTTGTTAGCATGAAATTGCCTAGAACGCATTAAAAACCACAAAAACATCGAAGGGCAGCGTTTCTGCATTGCAGTGTTTGCACTGCAGCTTTTGAGGCCGTTTTCATGGAGGCATAAAATAGAGATATCTGTCACATTTTGGGGAAGACGTCTTATGGTTTATGTTTTTCATTAGTGAAATGTAACTCATAGAGAGGGGATCGCAGATTGTAGAGAAGTCCCACCTGCCAGCTTAGTAAAGTTATAACCAGCTCCCCACTGAAATATATAACTGATTGTTGAATTATACAAGACTGTATTAAGGTGTAAGCCTTAGATTTCCCCAGACCCTCGAATGTTCAACTTGGGACAAAAACTTTTACTTCCAACTGTTCCACTTAATTTACCAAGGCCATTAACAGGATACATTAATAAATTCAACATTAAACATTAACGTGATTTAGCTGTAAGAGTCTATGTACCATACTAACTGCTGTAAGTACTAGATGCAATTACCTTGGCTCCTCGGGTCCCCCGGACACATTGAAGTATTGTATCAGTCAGATAAATCACCATTTATCAGAACGTTGTTTTAAGTCCAAAAGTCTGTACTAATTTAGGATGGGGCTATGTTTTCCAGATGCACAACTCAAAATCTCCTGCACAGCCATAGATACAAATGATAATATGCTGATTGCTCGCAGTCACCACTAGGGGGAGCTTAGGAGCTGCTACGCTACTTCTACTAGGAACATTACTCATTGAACAACTACTACTTCCATTTTTCCCTCACTACTACTCTCCTACTCCTCTTGCCCTGAGTACTGCTGTATGGCTGTTTCTAATTGCTATAACACTGTGCTGTTTAACTCATTTCCTTGCCAGAGCAACTAGGTTCAAAGCCTGTGAAGTTCCTTACTATGGTGTACTGTTTTCAATTGTCTGCCTGTGTACGGACCGGTGTCTGTTTTACGATTGTGATCCTCTGCTGTCAGCCCTGACCTTGGACCAGTTTCCCAGATTTGCACAAACTCAGCCCTGACCTTGGCCTGGTTACATGTGTTTTGCCCATTCCTCGGTGACTTGCACGGGTGTCTCTGATCCCCATGGGACCACTCCAGGAGGTAGTGGTCTGGTGGTTCCCTGCAGAACCCTGCATAGGGGTTAAAGGGTGAATAAGAGGGAGCAGCCAGGATAACATATTAGGATAACATATTAGGTTTAGCCCAAAGTCAAACCGGTTGGCAGACAGAATGGATCCACACCCACTGGTGTCACACAGTATTGATTACTAAATATATATATATATATATATATATATATATATATACATATACAGAGAGAGAGAGAGAGAGAAAACAGAGGCAGCACTCCAATTAAGGTGAATATAAAGTGGACCCAATTCACCCATATTGCTGCAATGTTTCAGCCTAATACAATGAGGCCTTCCTGAATTATAATCTTGACACTTAATGAGTTAAAGGCAACTATTGTTTCATGTTTTACCACATAAATGAACACTATAGGTGAATATAAGTAACTTTGCAATGTATCTAATCAGAGAAAGATGCTTCCTTTTGCTCTAATCAGGGTCTTCTCGTGGTTCCCCCTTCTATAACTCTCAAGTCACTGCTCAGGTCCATCTTCTGCTGCTGAATATAGAGAGGCTGCTGCTGATTTGTAAGTGATTTACTGTCGTATTTAACTGCTGAATTCACATCTAAAACTGCTCAGTACTGTATTATTACCCTCCAATATTGCTGCTGCTTCTGAGGGTGTGAGACAGGCAGTAAGGAAGCAGATTCTCCTGTTTCTCCACATGTAGAGTATGGGCAGATATTATTCCAGCCAGTCTCCACCCATTAGCTCAGAAAACAATAATACATTACAGATGGTAGAGGGAAAACTAATAAAAAAAATGCCAGAAACAAGTCATATAAATGAACAGAAATTGCGTTATTCCATATGTACACTCATAGCAGCTTATTCTGAAAAATTACCTGAAATGAAGGGGTACACTTTAAATTTTTCAATGGCTTTTGAGGTGATATCAGAGTCAGGTTAGAAAATGTTCCACATATCACTGATGCATTAAGGTGCATATTCCAGTTGTACAGAACATAAGTACACTAATTCTCTTCCAAATTCTACCAAACTGCAAATTTGCATAAAAACTCAACATATATCGCATTTTAAATTTGTTCATCGAGAGAGTGATTTGTTCTATAATTAATTATTGCAGACATCCAGTGCATAGGTTAAAAAAAGTGAATAGCGTTTTTCCTCTGTCCTCGGCTCAACCCTCGCCCACAATGTGCAGGGCTTTCAGAAGGCTCAGTGTGAAATATGCAACACTACAGCACCTAGGAACATCCTGTATGCCAGATGCACATTGCCGTGGTTGAGATAGAAGCCACTAGAACTGGAGCATGAAATGCAGACATTAATTCACCTTTAACAAGCAGTAATCATAGAACTCTGCTCTCTGCGATGGCACAGCTCAAACTTCCCTGTAGTTTTATCGACAGAAGATATTGACCATTTTCTCCACTTTTGAGAAAATTACTATATGCTGGTATTACCAATAATGGAGTAGAAGGCTAAGGGTGGAACGCAACAAATGATCATTCAAATGCCCTGGAGTCTCCATCAATGTCATATACGGTCTAGGTCTCGTCCCCTGCGGCCCAGGCTGTGTCCTCCGCATCACGTATGCCTGCATGCTCTCCTGCTGGCTTCAGGCTGGAGATTTCTCAGCATTCAGCATTCCATTGCCAGTTGAGATGTATATTTAGAGCTCGCTAGTGATTTGCATCCTAGAGAAGTGTTGATCTTTCCATTCAGGCACTGTACTGGTAATTTGACATAAGAAAAGCAAATTGCCCCACTGCATTAAAGGCTTTTCCCGGGAGTTGGATATTGATGACTTATCCTCAGAGGCAGGTCATTAATGTCAGATCAGTGGGGGTCCAACTCCAGACACTCCCACCAATCAGATGTTTGAAGGAGGCCGCTCCTCACAGCATATAAAGCCCCGCGCCGTCCATTGTATAGTGGCTGTGCTTTGTATTGCAGCTCAGCCCCATTCACTTGATGTCACTGGCCTAGGAAGAGGCCGCAGTGCTCAACAGAGCAATGGCCAGACTTCTTCAAACAGCTGATCAGTGGGGATGCAGGAAGTAGGATCTCCAGCAATAAGATATTGAGGACCTTTCCTGATGATTAGGTCATCAATGTAAAACTCCCAGAAAACCCCTTTAAACTCTTAGGGGAATGTCTTGACGACAAGCTTGTTGTCTGTTACCAATGACAACCAGTAGAATTGCGAGTGCATCCATTGAACTATAATTTAGTCTTCAGAACCAGACTCTTCAAACACATTAGCTTAAAGCGTCAATAAATTGTCAACATACTCTGAAGTAATCAATGGTACGGTGTGTGTACATGAGGAATAACACTATTTCTGGCCACTATATCACTTGTATCTGGCATTTTTTACAGTTTTCCTCTATTCTTCCAGACAAGACCAGCTGCCATCCACTACACACACGAAGTAGAGGAGAATCTGCTTCCTAAGCTTCTCCTACTCTTTCAGACCCCCAAGATCATGAGGGGCATTATTGAGAAGTACTAACCTGTATGCTTTTGAATTTAGCACTTGTGCTGAGATAGAGACTTTCCTATGTAGCTGTGCAGTCTCTTTGTCTCCGCTATCTCACTCATGGTGCTGCCCACTCTTCCCCTTCCCCTCTCCATAGACTTGTATTGACATGTATAATATGATACTGCAGCAGAGCTGGTCCATCTCGAGACGGAATGAAAGCATTTTTTAAAGTGAAAAAGCACTAGAAAGGGTGAGGAGAGAGGTAAACAGCCAATAACATTAGAACTAGACATTTTTCATTGATAAAACAGATTACAAAGTTTCTTGTGGTCACTTGTACTATTGATTTATGCAAAGTTATTGATTTATGCAAATGTAGCTATAACATTTTTAATTGTTGGGCTGGTGGCATGCTTTCTTCAGCATATTTTGGGAATAATTCAAGTTTTTTTTCATATTTGTAGCCTTAAAGAGGACCTTTCATGGGTCCGGACATTGTTAAGTAAGTAGCAGGTTATGTAGGGCATCTAGCATGGATGTAAGCGATCTTACTATTTTTCGCGGGCGTGGCTCTGTTCGCCCGCTGTGCCCCTGTAAAATTATCCCACGTGCTATGCTAATGCATAGCATCGGAACAGGGAGGAGGAGACGCCAGGGTTTCTAAATGGGCGTCTCCTTCTCCCTGGCTGTAGCGCTGTCCAATTGCAGCATAGAGCATCACAGCCAGAAAAAAGGGAGAAAAAAAAAGCTCACCTTCTCCCTGGATGTGACGCTCTCCGCTGTGATTGGACTGCGCTAGAGCCAGGGAGAAGGAGACGCCCATTGAGAAACGCTGGAGTCTCCTCCTCCCTGTTCCGATGCTATGCATTAGCATAGCAGGCGGAGAATTCAACAGGACTGAGGACTGAGCTTGGTTTAGTTACAGCAAGTAGAAGCCTCCTAGAATTGGTATTCTTGTGATCATATGACCAGACCAGATTCCACCCAGCAGTACCTTTGAATCTATACTTACCTGCTCCTTGCCGCACCGGTCCCGGGCTCTCTTTACTGGACTTACGGAACCCACCCGTCTCTCGCACATAGAAGGGGGCTCATGCACTGCTATGAACTCAGGTGTAAACTGGCTCACGTGCCGTTTGGGGGCATATCACCACTGAGGCACTGGCTGCAGCAGCAGATGTGTCCATGTCCATGTGAAGGTTGACAAAAGGGTGAAGTAGAAGTCCAGTAGTGAGCTTGGAAGCCATGGAGCTGGAACAAAGTGGAGGGCAGCAGGTAAGTATAGATCTCTTCACAGGTACCGGTGGGTTGGGGAAAATTAAGGACAACCCCTTTAAGAGACCTGGACTGCCCACCATACACCTATGGTGGGTGGCCCATTACCGGTTAACTGTATCCTGTCAGTCACCCTCTCTGCAGATGTCAAGCCTTTCACACCTCTTTATACATGGGCTTAACCAGAATAAAATCAAAATGATGAAAACAATGATAAATTTAAAATCCTAAATATAAATGTATAAGAAGGAAACATCAGCAACAAGATTCTGTAAAAAATGATGCATTAAAATCTGCTCCAGCACCAATTTCTAGAAGAAGGGGAACCGCAACTTTTCCGTATGCGGCACACAAGCAAATTAAAGCTGCTAAAATGTTTTTTGGGTGAAAGCCAATATGGATTCATAGTTTGTCATCATGTCCTCTAAGTCTCCGCACTTGGAAGGCACATTACACAAACCGCTATCTTCTGACTTCATCTTGCAGTATAAGGGAGCGGCTACAGATGACACTGAGCAGCTGTGCCTGGTGGTCTGACAGTTTGTACAAAATGGCTGACCTCAGGGCCAAAACCTGCAGTGCGGTAGGCTTACAACGGTAGCTGGAGAAGGACAAAAACAACATCTGCTCAGCCATGTCACAAAGCCAACCATGAAAAGCTGTGATCTACGAGGTGAAGCTAGACTGCGCAGAACTTTATTAAACTACACAGAAAACAACCTCTTAGAGCACCATCATTCCTGAAGACCTGCTGCACGGAGCTCTACTAAAAGTACGTTAAAGGGGTTGTCTGGTTTAGAAAAGTACAGTGAGTTTATGGAGGACTCCCCACTCCAGGACCCTTATTTATAAGCCACAGCTATAAAGAGCGCCTCTTGCTCTGGAGAACCCTGAACATCCATGCATTACATGGACAGACTATTTATTTCAATGGGAAATGTGTAATACATCATTCCTCCTGTGGGGGCACTGCAGGGGAATTGAACAGACACTGTTAGACTCCCCCACAGGTTACAGCTGATTACTGGGGGTAAATGCAAGCACAAGCAGCCTTCCTCAGGTAGATGACTAGCCACGATATAATACAATGACTGGCAAACCCCTCCCCTTTCTATACTCAAAGAGTTTGTGCAGTAGCCGAGTGTGTATTATATGGTACTGCTGAAATTTTTTGAGTAAAACAGAAGCATGTGTCCCCGGATATATCCCCATTTCCCTCTGAACCCGGATATATCTGCATTTTTACCCCTCCGGCCCGTTTGACATGAGCATCAGAGCATTTCATGCTCCAATGCTCTCCCTTGGTCTGCGCTGTATCGCGCAGGGCAAGGGCTTGTTTGTTTATATTTTCACTCTGCTAGGCGGAGGCTTCCGCCTAGCAGTGTTGCCAGTGACATCACCGGCTCTGATGGGCGGGGTTTAGCGCTGAAGCCCGTCTATCAGTGCCAAAGACGTCACTGGGATCACTGCTAGGCGGAAGTCTCCGCCTAGCAGTTCCCATGGAGAGCCTGGTGCATCACCGGATCTCCAAAAAAAAAGCTTTTGAAATGAAATGCTCCAATGCTAATATCAAGGGGTCTGCCTAGGTGAAAATGAAGCTCTGAACCAGGACAACCCCTTTTATGCATAATGAAGCGCCAACTGTAAAATAAAAATAGATAGATATTGATGTTCCCTGTGTTCGATCGATTGTGGGAGTACTGGTCATGTGTCGGGCTTGATGGTATGCGGCACTATGTGGTGCGTGCCATCTGTCTCACCTTTGGTGGCCTCACTTCGCTGGGTTTCCTGGCGATGTGGGCCCCCTGTCCAGTCAGCCCTTATATAACACCGACGCTTTGGGGACACAACCCGCTCTCCGGGATTCATATATCCTTTGAGGTGCTTATATATCACATAAGTTGACATACAATGGGCTTTTTGGTAGGTGTGATACATTTAGATTGTGCTCCTACTGTTGCCCTTTAATATCAGTGGCTGTATTTGGTGCACAGTCTTTTTATTGTTTTTATTGGCATTGTGGTTCCATCGTATGTGCAATCACTTTTTTGTGCCCCTTTAATGAATGCGCCCACGCAGTTCTTGTTTGATGAGTCACTGGGGGTTGTACGTATAGCACTAGTGGGGGAGTTGTTTACTCCTGGGCTCGCATTCTCTTCCGCCTGTGTGACCTGGTCACGTGACCATACATAGTCATGTGGTTACCTTGTCTGACGCACGCGCAATAGAACTCTATGGACGCCATTCTCTTTCTGGATGCATGCCCTGATCTGAGATCCTCATAGTAGGTACATAGGATGGCGTTTTTGATCGCCTTTATTTGGTTTTAAAGGGAACCTGTCATTAACTTTATGCTGACCTCACTGAGGGCAGCATAAAATAGTGACAGAAATGCTGATTTCAGTGGTATGTCACTCATGAGCTAAAAGTAAGTGGCTGCCAAGAACCATCATCATAATCATTGCAGACTGGGCCTTGAAAAGAGTCAAATCTACCTGAGAAGAGTCATGGTTATTTATAATCTCCTCCTCTCCCGCCCATCTGCTGATGATTGGAAGTTCTCTCCTAGAGAGAAAGGGAGAAAACTAGGTGGAAGACTGTCAATCATCAGCAGGTGGGCGGGGAGAGCAAGAATTAATGAACAACCATGACTTTTCTCAGGTGGCCGTTACTCTTTTCCAGGCCTAGTCTGCAATGATTGTGATGTTGGTTCTCGGCAATCACTTACTTGTAACTTCGAAATGACAGACCGCTGGAATCAACTTACCTGTCTCTACTTTATACTGTTGTTAGTATAGGCAGCACAAAGTTGATGACAGGTTCCCTTTAAGTACACTTTAGGTGGCATTTTATGTGTGAAGATTTGTGTTCACAACAGGTGATTTATAACGACACACTATTAGCACATATGTGCACTGATGTCACAGTTTGACACTAGATTATGTTTTGTAATCACATGGTAACATATTTTATTTGCACTTTGTTATTGTGTTCTGATTCACATATGCTTTTCATGTATTAATTATGCTAATTGGTCACCAGGGGCGTAGCTAAAGGCTCATGGGCCCTGGTGCAAGAGTTCAGCTTGGGCCCCCCTTCCCTCAGTGCTCTGTGTGTCTTCTTATGCAGCACAAGGGTCTTTGGCCCCCTCAGGCTCCTGGGCCCGGTAGCGACTGCTACCTCTGCACCCCCTATAGCTACGCCCCTGTTGGTCACATGATGTTTGTACCCTCCCATTTCCCCTATTAAGGCCCCATTCACACGACTGTATGTTAATTTCCGTATCTTATCCGCATTTTTGCGGATAAGATGCGGAACCATACGGACCCATTCATTTTTCCATAGGAGAAAAAAAATGCGGAATGCACACCGTGTGCATTCCGCATCCGTATATTACGGAAGTTCTCCCGCAAAAAAAAGGAAACATGTCCTATACTTGGCTGCAAAACACGTCTGTAGCCCCATTAAAAGTCAATGGGTCCGCAAAAATGCGGAACACTACGGAAGACATTCCGTATGTCTTCCGTTCCGTTTTTATACGTGTGAATGCGGCCTTATACTGCACTGTTGCACTAGTCTGTATGCTTGAGAAAGGCTTCATGGAGTAGGCTGCAACGTTGCATTGTGGGAATAAACGGTCCTTCATTTTTTCACAATTTTCGAGTGCTGCCTCGCTTTTTGGACTTATAGATAGATAGATAGATAGATAGATAGATAGATAATTAGATCAATCGATAGATATTTTAGACAGACAGACATAGAATACATAGCTAGACATTGAATACCTGGACACAGAATAGAGAGATATGGGACAGAAAGACAGATAGATGGACAGACGGTGGACTGACAGGCAGATAGATAGATGATAGATGATAGATAGATAGATAGATAGATAGATAGATAGATAGATAGATAGATAGATAGATAGATAGAAGAGGTTTTGCCACAAACAATCACAACTGCTACGGAGCTAAATATATTTTTCATGTTTGGACTTTATTCAGAAATGCTCCTTTTGAATTGAACCTCTACAAACATGACACGTAGTCATTTGCTGTGTGTGCGCAGTTAAATGTCCTGGAAAATGTGAACATATCTGTAATTACGTTTGTCCAAATTACAGTTTTGCTGCAGTCATTGTGGCACAAAAACTGTTTGTCAAATATCTAAAACATACATACAAAAAGAAGGAGACAGCAGCGGGGGTTTGAGGCACAGGTGCCGAATATTACACCTCCTATTTACATAGAGGAGGTATACTGTGGCCTCACAGAACCTTTGCTATATCAGATGTATAGATCACCACATACTTACCTACTCTCCTGGGAGACTTTCAGGAAAAGTGGAGGGAGTGGATTTGACCTGACGTTACTCATAAGTAGCACCCCCCCCAATCATCTAACCCCTATACAGGGGTCTGGACTCTACTGCAGGGGAACCACTAGGCTTTTACCTCTTAAAGTAGTCTTTGTTTAGTAGACTGCTGACCTACAGGGGTCAAGAGACACCAAGATGTAATGCAAATCTGTAGTCAGGGATAAGCTGAGGTCTGGGAAGGCAGAGTTTGTGCAATCCAAAGTCAATCCAAGGGTCAGGCTGGGCAGCTTAGGGTCAGAACAGAGATCAGGCAGAGGTCAGGCCTTGCAGAGAAGGGTTGAATCCAGAGACAGGCAGAAATCGGTACACATGACAGAAAACAAGAAAAGTAGCGCACCTTTGTAGGAAACTAGAGAACTAGAACCTATTGCTCAGGCACTCTTCCACAGTGGAAAGTACCCTGTATACAAAGGGGGGTCTGCCAAAGGCTTGGACTGATTAGTGTGTGCGTACATTGGCCCTTGAAGGGCCGAAGAGAGCATGCTCACACCCTGGGGACCAGGTGAGCATTCTGGGGGCTGTGCCTGGCAGGAGTGAGGCGTTCTGGGCACATACTGCTGGTATAACAAGGGGGCAGCACTGCCACATTAAAATTATCAGTCTTGTCTTTACTGCCCTCCTGCATCATCCAACAATGGTTTCTTGCCCTGGCATGAAGGATGATGAACCACTGCTACCCCAAGGAGCAGGTCCATAAGACTATATAGGAAAGATTTATTAAGATCAGCATTTCATATACCGGTTTTAAAGGAAATCTGTCACCAGTGACCTCTCCATCCAGTTATTTGCACGGACACATAGCTGTGGTTCACCGGATTAAAACACTTTTGTTGATCTAAGACTCCGTTCCCAAGTTATGATACTTTTTCTTAACATGCAAATTAGGCATTTGGTGCAATGAGGGGGTCACCATTGCTCTTGTTGCACACAAGCTCTGCTTCTTTCTGTGGTAAGCCCCCTGGCTGCTTTGATTGACAGGGCCAAAAACTATTTGTCAAATATCTAAAACATACATACAAAAAGAAGTAGACAGCAGTGAGGGTTTGAGGCACAGGTGCCGAATATTACACCTCCCATTTACGTAAAGGAGGTATACTTTGGCCTCACAAAGCAGTGAGGGAGGGGCTGGCCACAAAAAGGGAAAGAGCTTGAGTGCAACAAGAGCGATGATGACACCCCCATTACACTAAACTCCTAATCTGCATATTAAGAAAAAGTGTTATAGCTCAGGAACAGTGGCGTACTTCCAATATAGGCAGACCATGCAGCTGCTATGGGGCCCGGAGCACATTGAAGGCCCCGCCCCCTGCAGACTTATGATCGCTAGTATGCTACACTACTAGTTAATATCAGACTACCAGTGACATCCAGGCTGGCTCCAGCATAGCGTGCTGCTGCCGCTCTCTCTTCTGTCTGCTGGGCATTGCTGCACACTGGCCAATCAGCATTTAGCCGTGCAAAGCTCCCGCTGCTGATTGGCCAGTGTACTGCTCACAGCAGGAGCCGCAGTTGTGCAGGCGGGTGCGGCAGTTGTATACCGCGGTCACACGCTGCCTGCTCAGTCAGGCACCCACCGGACTGGAAAACGGATTGTACACAGCCGGGGCCCCCAGCTTCACCACCGCAGGCCCAGCAACACTGACTTTCCCCTGTTGTGTGCCACTGCCATCTGTCCACAGCCACTCACAGTGACCAGTGAGCTTCATGGTGGGATTCTTGGTAGGGAGAAGACGGAGGGCAACTGCAAGCAGAGTTCCTGCGGGGTGGGGGGACACTGTTGTGTATACAGCTCATAGAGGATTTAGGACAGTTTGCTCCAACCCCCCTCCCCCACACCTAACTCTGCTTGCTGTTGAATTGCTCATATAGAGGACAGTGTGTCCAGCAGCCCATCTCAACTCACTAACCCTGAAGTGTAGGGTGGGGGCATCAGCAGCAAGGAGTTAAATACCCTATAATACCTCCCCAAATGCTCCAGCACTGCATAAGGTAATACCCCACTCCCCAGCACCCACGTTGCTCCTGATTCCCAGACGGCCACCGCTGCATCTCCCTGTTGCACAGATCAAAACATCCGGCGACATGGGGGACAGCCAATAGCAGGCTGCAATGAGAATGAGCCTCCCTAGCATCGCGGGTGACGCTAGGCAGGCTCATTCCCATCACAGGCTGCTATTGCCTGATTCCCCCCGTTAACTTTTTTAAAAAGTTTGGGGACATTTGAACTTCTTTAAAGGGAACCTGTCATCTCCGAAACACCCCCTGAACTAGAGTAAGCGTTGTATAGTGTAAGTGATGCTGAATCCGAATATGTAAGTTTTATCTTCATACTCACTTCTATTCCGACGCTGTGCTCTGACAAACCAGCAGTAAAATGCACTCACTGGACTCCAGTGCTCACTCACATAATGGAGAGGACTCAAAGAAGAGTCCAGTGAGTGCATTTTACTGCAAGTTTGTGGGAGCACAGCGTCAGAATGGAAGTGAGTATGAAGATAAAACTTACATATTCGGATTCAGCATCACTTACAGTATACACCGCTTACTCTAGTTCAGGGGGTGTTTTGGTGATGACAGGTTCCCTTTAAGTCAGGGATGCCCAAACTTCGGCCCTCCAGCTGGTGCAAAACTAACTTGCAAAAAACTTGCATGCCCTGCCTTGTAGTTGCAATAGATGGAGGGCCGCAGGTTGGACATTCCTGCTGGGATACCGGATTTTTTCATTATTATGTTTTCATTTTTCTTTCCTATCTTCTTTGAGCCATAAATGGGGGTGTGGCAGGGGAGGAGCCAGCGCAGGTGGTTTCATGAACCAGGGGTGGGTGGTGGGCTAACTTCGGGGGCCCAATTCAGATTCTTGCTATGGGGCCCAATGATTTTTATGTACGCCCCTTCTCAGGAGCGATAATCAGGTGAACCACAGTTATGTGTCTATGTAAACAGTTGGATAGGGAGGAATCCCTTTAAAACTAACTCACTCTTAAAGAAGAACTCCCGCAAAGGATTTTATTCCATGTCCTGCTAGAAATGTACATGATGTAATCTGTAGTGAATGTCATTTTCTTACCAGTAGCTGAATTTTTGAGTTATATCATCCTGAAGTTTCTTATCTGTGTCATGTGACTAGGAATTAGACCCACCAACTCACACAGCACCTTATGTGTGGACAGGAAGTCTAATTTTCTATGCATTCCTATGGGAGCCTCACTTTCAGTCTCATAGGAATGAATAGAGCAGTGACTGGCTTCCTGTCCTGGGTCAGTTGGAGGTCAGGGAGTTGGTCACATGACCCAGCTACAATAAGAAGAGAGTGGAAACTCTCAATTTCAGCCTCTGATAAGAAAATGACATTCACTACAGATTATATCATGCACCTTTCTAACAGGTCAGAGAATAAAAATTTTTGCGGGAGTTCTTCTTTAAGAATTTTTGGACATCTTGGACTGTCCTAAAGACAGAAAATTCAGTCTATGTCTGCTCTTTAAAAACGATAAAACTTTCAGGAAAAGAACTGGTCCCTCCATCTCCCTGTCCACTTTTCAAAAGTGTTGAGAGAAGATCAAAAGGACTGTGCAAATACGATGTGTGCTGTCATATGTGACTTTTTTACACCACACAATTGACACAAATGGCTTAAAGAGGACCTCTAACCGCTCCTGACATTTCTGTTTAATGACTTGCACTCCTTCTGTAATAAAAATTCTGGAGCATCTATTCTTATGACTCTGTGCTGCGCCATTCCTTTACTATTCCTGCTAGAAGTTATAAATACATTGCCAGCAGTGTGCAATGTAGGTCCAGCTGGGTGTTACCAGTTAGGGGTGTGTCCCTGCACAGTCTATCCAGTCAGTACAGCCAATGTCAAACTGTGCAAGGACAGTTCTATCTGATCTGTACCTTTCAGAAAAACTCTGAATAACAGACCACAGATGAGCTGCACAATCGGGGTGGTGCACCCAAGGGTCTGATGACCACGTTCAGTCCACGCACGTGCATCCACAGATCCTGATGACAGACCTGATAAGGATGCCGTCACTTAGCGCCAAATGTCCAGTCAGATTCACAGGAATCAATTAGAATCCGCTTATTATGCTCGCCTCAGTGTCATCCTGGATCAAAGGCTGCTCTCATTAAAATGCTGGAATGCCACGCTCTACTACCGAAAAACAGGAACTTCAGCGAATTAGGCCGAGACACCGGCTTAATTAGTCAGCGGCCGTCTGACACTGTGTGTTCAGGGAGTTCCTTTTCTTCTTTCCAAGTAAAATGGTCCGTACTCTTTTTTTTCATATTTTATTTAATGTATTTTTCGCTCCTTTTATTCTAAAATTTAATAAATGTCATTTCGGTAATGGCTCTCCAGGTGCGAAGGATTTCTGTGCCTATTTTTATGCTCTGTGGCACCATACCGCTGTGCTTAATGCATTATGTAAGAGTCATTACTTCAGCTTACTTACCCAATGCAGTGGTCCAATGCAGACCTTGGCAGCGAGAAGCAGAACGGTCGGGTCCGTGGGACGCATCTTAGAGCACTCTTTCAGTACCGAAACCGCATAGGCAAACTGGGGGGGAGCAAAGGAAGAAGGCTTAGAAAATGAGATCTGGGAGAGGCAAAACTATAAAGAGCATCTGTTACTGGGTTATGACTTGGAAGCGGTGATAGTTTTTAATATATTCCATTTAATGAAGACTAAGGGGCACATCCCCACATACAGCTTGTACTTACCTCCCTCCCTGGCATTAGATTCGCTCCTGATGTCCACATGGCTGTCGCTGGATCACCCCATCGCACGGATCAAACCATCTGGCATGGGGGGGGGGGTCAGCCAATTGCAGGCTGCGACGAAAACAAGCGTCCCTAGCGTCACCCACAACGCTAGGGTTGCTCGTCCAAGTCGTGACCGGCTAGTAGTTGCCCCCCCCCCCCCCCCGGCCGGATGTTTTGATCCGCGCATTGGGGAGATGCAGTGGTGGCCGTGCAGGCATCAGGTGCAACGTGGGTAGGTATAACCTGTATGTGGTGCCCAGGCATTTTGGAGGGCATTATAGGAGTTGAATAACCCCTTTTAGACGCTGATCTTAATAAAAACCTGCGCTGCCAGTGGATCCGCCAAAGTTATGAAGAGGGGTAGGTCTCTACATAACTTGAGCAGATCCACTGCCAAGCTTCCTGGCTGTCTTACATTTAGGGCTTGTTCACACGACCTTATGTATTTTACGGTCTGCAAAACCGGATCCGCAAAAAATACGGATGACATCCGTGTGCATTCCGTATTTTGCGGAACGGAACAGCTGGCCCCTGAAAGAACAATCCTATCCTTGTCCGTAATGCGGACAATAATAGGACATGTTCTATATTTTTGCGGAACGGAAATACAGACATACAGAAATGGAATGCACACGAGGTACCTTCCATTGAAATGAATGGTTCCGCATATGGTCCGCATAAAAAACGGAACGGACACGGAAAGAAAATATGTTCGTGTGAATGAACCCTTAGACCATTTTCTACGCCTAAGGGCTCATTCAGACAGCCGTATGTTTTGTTCTGCATTCATTCCACACACCCTTGGAGAAAGGACACACCCCATGTGCCAGCTTAAAATACATTTAGCAGAACAATTGGAGCAATAAACGGGGAGATTTCTGGACCCATGTGAGGTACAGGGCTGGTTTTAAGTTTGTTAGAAAGAGGTTGTCATGTTCTATATGATGTCTGATTTTTTATTTTTTACATTAATGATGGGATAGCCCCTTTCAGTACAGTCATGCAGGGAAAAGCTTGAAAATAATGTATTTTACATGTCCAGGTTCATTTTAACCTCACTTCTTTTCACTTTGTCCATTTTTTTTTGCTTATGTTATTCCTCTATTGTTTATCCAGACTAAAATACAGCAGAAGAGGGGATACCATCATCTACATCAGGGACGCTCAACCTCCAGTCCTCCACCTGTTGCAAAACTACAATTCCCAGCCTACAGCTATTAGGGAATGTTGGGAGTTGTAGTTCTGCAACAGCTGGAGGGACGCAGGTTGAGCATCACTGATCTACATGAATCAAGGCCATCAGAAACAGCGGAAAAAACAACTTCTCCCATCAGGGGAACAAGATGTGAAAAGATCAAAGTCATAAACGCCAAAAGGCTTTTATGTTTTTGTATCAATTTTAATTACTTAGAAACGTAACAATTTTGGGTCCATTAAAAATATTTTGGCACAGTTCCTTGTTTTCAATGCAAGTGAAAAGGCAAACATTCCATATTTTCGAGGCTGGTTTCATACAAGCGTTACACAGAGGCATGTATCCTTCTGTATAACGGTCATCAATCCTGGACCATCGCCCAAACATAAGTGTTTATGATGCTGTGAGTGCATTGGATCCATGGTCAGGCTGGGGTTTGAACCCATAATTAGGATGTAGAAATGAATCTGTGAAAAGAAGTAAAATACAGAACACAGCTCCATATACATCGGATTGAGAATATGTATCACTTGGCCTTGGCTTGGGGTCTGGGGTCTTCAATACCCAAGCAAAGCCACGGACAGGGGGCGTAACTACCATAGCGGCAGACCATGCGACTGCCATGGGGCCCCAGGGCAAGAGGGGGCCCAGTCTTAGTTGGGATTATCTTCTCTTCTACTGGAGGGGAAAACTTGGCCAGGACTCTACCCTCTAATGGAATAAATTTTAGCAAGTGGAAAAATGGCCCAAGGGTCATTGAAAAGGATTTAGGCAGAAACCCTTCTGTCCTGTGTGGAGGCCTGGTTTGATCCTTGCTACGGGGCCCTTACTTCTCTATGTACGCCACTGGACACTTCAAACAGCCGATTGACAGAAGTGATGGTGGTAGGACCCACACCCATCAAATACTGATGAAACATCATCAATATTTTCGTGAAGTATCTAATTAAAGAGGACCTGTCACCTCTCTTGACTTGACTACTTGCATTCCCCTCGCCAATTACAATTCTGGATAATCGTTTCTTATGATTTCTATGTTGTGCCGTTCTTTCTTTTATTTCTGCTAGAAGTTTATGGATAAAGGTACAGATGGGCGGAACCAGTTGGGGGAATGTCCCTGCCCAGTCTGCCACTAGCAGACTTGCAGGGACACACCCCAACTTGGTAACACCCATCTGTACCTTTATCCATAAACTTCTAGCTGGAACAGAAGACGAACGGCAAAACATAGGGGGTCAATTATCAACCTGAAATACTGCCTATATTAGGCAAATTTCAGGCACAGATTGGGGCACAACGGTTAGCTGTAATACAGTATTATTATATTAATTAATATAATACAGTATAATACAGGCCTTACTGATGGGCAGTCGCTGTTGCTTCAAGGTCAAGGCTGATTAAAAACAATGACATCCAGAAATTAGGGCTCGTGCACACGGCTGTGTTTTTTTGTCCACATCCAATCACATATTTTGTGGGTCGGATGCGGACTCATTCACTTCACCATGTGCTGTCCACATCTGTATGTCAGTTCCTCAGCCCTGTAAAAAACAAAACAGAACATGTCCTATTCTTGTCCATTTAATGGACAAGGATAGGACAGTTCTACAGTGGGCAGCACGTTCTGTCCTGCAAAATGCGGAATGCACACAGCCGCTACCTGTGCTTCGCGGATCCACAATTTGCAGATCGCAAAACAGGATACGGCCGTGTGCATGAGCCCTTAGACTGCTAACTCATTTTAACTACTAAACTACAGTTGTACTGAAAAGCAGAAATCTGCCTCGTATACAATCTTCTGCTTTGTGGCTTGTTTATACAAACTCTCATCCCGGATAACTGGCCTGATAATCGGTCTGCGTAAGACAGAACACCGCGGTCGTGTCACTGGGTGTGATGCGGCCGTGCTGCTTTTCATTACCGCTGGGCCGAAAGGGCTGCAGTAGACTATAACTAAACTAATGAACACAGCACTGTTCAATGGGTCTGCATTGTTAATGACTAGAGATGAGCGAACTTGTGTTTTCCGGTTCGGTGTACAAGATTCGGATTATCTAAAAGTTCCATTCCACAAACCATAACTTATGGTGCAATTTACCTTCAATACTGCGTGGCCATTAAAGGGGTTGTCCGGGTTCAGAGCTGAACCCAGACATACCCTTAATTTCGCCAGGCAGCCTGCCTGATGTTAGCATTGGAGCATCTCATGCTCCGATGCCCTCCCTTTCCCTGCGCTAGATCGCGCAGGGCAAGGGCTCTTTTGTTTACAAATGCACACTGCCGGGCGGAGGCTTCCTCCCGGCAGTGTGTTCGGTGACGACACGACACTGGCTCTAATGCTGCCCTAGCCGTTTCACTGGCTAGGGCAGCGCTAAAGCCCGCCCATCAGTGCCGGTGACATCACCGGTTTGTCACAGGAACCGGGCAAACTCCTTAGCGCAGGGCAAAGGAGGGCATCGGAGCATGAAATGCTCTAGTCAGGCAGGCTGCCTGGGTGAAATTAAGGGTATGTCCGGGTTCAGATGTGAACCCGGACAACCCCTTTAAGTATACAGACCCACTGAACAGTGCAGTCTTCATCAGTTTAATTGAAACCCACTGTGGCCCTATTGGCCCCAGGGTACTCGAACTTAGAATGGCCGCGTCACAACCGTGACCTGACCACATCGTGTGAGCGTAACCCTTAGGCCCCATTCAGACGGCCCTGTACTACGGGTGCCGCCCAGCGTGTGTTCCGCAACGTTGTTGCGGACAAGTATAGGACATGCTTTTTTTTTTTATGCGGAGGCGCGGCACGGAGCCCGCTCTCATAGAGGTGAATGGGGCCGCATCTATTCCGCAATATGTCATTTCTATTGACAATTTTAACCACTGATTGGTTGGTGCTTGTAAAGGCTACATTTATAAAATCACGTTAAATAATGCACTAAAACAATAGATACAAAGAGAGTCTCAGATTTTCTCATATCAGAATGAGGGCTTAGTCCATATATTATGCTTGCATCTATTGTGTTAGTGCATTATTTTCCGTGATTTTATAAATGTAGCCATGCACATTCGTATATTTAGTTATTATATTGTGCAGGATGTTTTGTATCTTTTTCTGTGATTTTATGCTTGTAAAGCCTGCCTAAGAAATAAAACGGGGCCCTTGATACATTGATAATATTATATCGCCTTGGTAATATACACTGTATCTAATATTTCTTCAATTCACTGGAAATACATCCCACGTGATATACAGTAACAGCTTACATTCATGCGGTCGTATATGGATGGGTGCAATACAAAAACAGTAATTTCCCATCTATTGTTCTACTCAACAACAAGACAAGAACTTCAGAGCCCGGCAGTAATGAAGAAATCAAATGGAATGGTAGAAAGCCCCAGCTGGACTGTAATTGTCTGATAAGCAGAAAACAATAACTTCATAGTACTAACGACATTACATAAAATGATAGCCTACTTCTAGCAATCGTTGTCAGAGGCGCTCTGGTGACCGCGCTCAATCACAGATGTAGCCACTGTTATTTTGACTGGCTTAAAGAGGAGCTGTCACCACAAAATGCAATGCAATCTGAAAGCTGCATGTTATAGAGCAGGACAAGCCGGGCACTGATATATATATATATATATTTGTGGGAAAAGATTCAGTAAAAATTGTAATTTATACATTTATATCTTTGCTTTTTTGCAGCCTTGTGGAAAGCTATTGGTACAAGGAGGAGGTGTTAGCAGTGACTGATCTCTGTATGCACAATTATACACACAATACTATCAATCACTGATAACACCTTCTTCCTGTACCAATAGCTGTTCTCAGGAGGTAGAAAAAGCAGAGATATAAATTACAGGTTTAACTGACTCTTTTCCCACAAAAATATACAGTGGCATGGAAAAGATTTTCATCTTTTACATGTTCAAAATAACAAAAAAGTAAAAGGGACAAAAGCAAAACTTTGGGCACCCTGCATGGTTAGTACCTAGTAGCACCCCCTTTGGCAAGTATCAGCTTGTAAAGTCTTGCAAAAGTCTTCCAGTTTTTGTGAGACTTTGCATGATAACTTCATAAATTCATTTCTACTGTAAAAAAAAAACATTTCCCGAACTCGGGTTCAGTTCTAAGGTACTCCTTTCCGTTTTTCACTCTAAAATTGTACAAAACCAAAATAATACACTGATATTGCTTAAAATGTTAGTGATTTTTATCTTTACTTTATGCCTTCTGGAGATCATTTCATCTTCAACTTGCTTAACTGTTCACAGTAACAGTAATTTTGCCTAGGGGTGCCCATACTGTTGCATACCACTGTATATCAATCTGCTCGGCTTCTTTGGCTCTATAACATGCTGCTTTCAGATTGCATTGCATTTTGTGGTGACAGGTCATCTTTAAAGAAGAACTCCCGACAAAAATTTTATTCCATGTCCTGCTAGAAATGTACATGATGTAATCTGTAGTGAATGTCATTTTCTTACCAGTGTCTGAATTTTTGACTTATATCATCCTGAAGTTTCTTATCTGTGTCATGTGACCAGCAATTAGACCCACCAACTCACACATAGACTTGTGTGGACAGGAAGTCTAATTCTCTATGCATTCCTATGAGACTGAAAGCTAGGCTCCCATAGGAATGAATAGAGCAGTTACTGGCTTTCTGTCCTGGGTCAGTTGGAGGTCAGGCAGTTGGTCACATGACCCAGCTACAATAAGAAGAGAGGTTTTTACTCACAGAAACAGTCACTGATAAGAAGATGACAATCACTACAGATTATATCATGCACCTTTCTAACAGGTCAGAGAATAAAAATTTTGGCGGGAGTTCTTCTTTAACTGTTCACAGTAACAGTAATTTTGACCAGGGTTGCCCAAACTTTTGCATGCCTCTGCATATTAATCTGCTCGGCTTCTTTGGCTCTATAACATGCTGCTTTCAGATTGTGGTGAAAGGTCCTCTTTAATGCAAACAGTAAAAATACATTACAGTACAGGAAACAGGTTCTTGGCAATAACCAAAGACAATTACCTTTCCCAACTGGTTCAGGACCCGACTAGAGGGACGGCCATACTGGACTTAGTATTAACCAATAGACCTGACAGAATAACAGATGTGCAGGTCGGGGGACTCCTGGGAAATAGTGACCATAATATAATAACCTTCCAATTGTCATTCAAAAGAGCGTTTCTTCAGGGAGGAACAAAAATACCAAACTTCAAAAAAGCTAAATTTAGCCAACTAAGAGAGGCCATAGGTCTAACTAACTGGGACAAAGTCCTCAAAAATAAAAATACAGCCACAAAATGGGAGATTTTTAAAAGCATCCTAATATCTAATTGTGAGAGGTACATACCTTATGGGAATAAAAGGTTAAGGAACAAGAAAAACCAATGTGGATAAATAGAGCTGTAAAGAAAGCAATAAATGACAAACAGAAAGCATTTAAATCACTAAAACAGGAGGAGAGCGAGGAAGCATTGAAAAACTATAAGGAAAAAAATAGAATATGTAAAAGACAAATAAAAGCAGCCAAACTAGAGACCGAGAGATTAATCGCCAACGAGAGTAAAACTAACCCTAAAATGTTATACAATTATATAAATACTAAAAAGTATAAACCTGAAGGTGTCGGCCCCTTACAGAGTAATGAGGGGGGAGTTGCAGAGAGCGATGAGGAGAAAGCGAAGCTACTAAATAACTTTTTCTCCACTGTATTCACTGAGGAAAATAAACTGTCAGATGAAATGCAGAGTATAAAAGTAAATTCCCCTTTAAAAGTGTCCTCTCTGACGCAGGAAGAGGTACAGCAACGTCTTAAAAATATTAAAATAGACAAGTCACCAGGACCGGATGGCATACACCCCCGTATCCTAAGAGAATTAAGTAATGTCATCGACAGACCCTTATGTCTGATATTTAAGGGGAGTGTTCCACAGGATTGGCGCATAGCAAATGTGGTGCCAATATTCAAAAAGGGTCCAAAAACAGAGCCCGGAAACTATAGGCCGGTAAGTTTAATATCTGTCGTGGATAAACTGTATGAAGGTTTTCTGAGAGATGCTATCTTGGAGTACCTCAATGAAAATAAGCAAATAACTCCATATCAGCATGGCTTCATGAGGGATCGGTCATGTCAAACCAATTTAATCAGTTTCTATGAGGAGGTAAGTTCTAGACTTGACCGCGGCGACTCAATGGATGTCGTATATTTGGACTTCTCCAAAGCGTTTGACACGGTACCACATAAAAGGTTAGTATATAAAATGAGAATGCTTGGCCTGGGAGAAAATGTCTGTATGTGGGTAAGTAACTGGCTCAGTGATAGAAAACAGAGGGTGGTTATTAACGGTAGATACTCAGATTGGGTCACTGTCACTAGTGGGGTACCACAGGGGTCTGTATTGGGTCCTATTCTCTTCAATATATTTATTAATGATCTTGTAGAAGGCTTGCACAGTAAAATATAAATTTTTGCAGATGACACTAAACTGTGTAAAGTAATTAACACAGAAGAGGACAGTACACTGCTACAGATGGATCTGGATAGACTGGAGGCTTGGTCAGAAAAGTGGCAGATGAGGTTTAACACTGACAAATGTAAGGTTATGCATATGGGAAGGAATAATGCAAGTCACCAGTACATACTAAATGGTAAAGCACTGGGTAACTCTGACATGGAAAAGGACCTAGGAATTTTAGTGAACAGTAAACTAAGCTGTAAAAGCCAGTGCCAGACAGCTGCTGCCAAGGCCAATAAGATAATGGGTTGCATCAAAAGAGGCATAGATGCCCGTGATGAGAACATAGTCCTGCCACTTTACAAATCACTAGTCAGACCACACATGGAGTACTGTGTACAGTACTGGGCTCCTGGGAACAAGGCAGACATAGCAGAGCTGGAGAGGGTTCAGAGGAGGGCAACTAAAGTAATAACTGGAATGGGTGGACTACAGTACCCAAAAAGATTATCAAAATTAGGGTTATTCACTTTAGAAAAAAGACGACTGAGGGGAGATCTAATAACTATGTATAAATATATCAGGGGTCAGTACAGAGATCTCTCCCATCATCTATTTATCCCGAAGACTGTGACTGTGACGAGGGGACATCCTCTGCGTCTGGAGGAAAGAAGGTTTGTACACAAACATAGAAGAGGATTCTTTACGGTAAGAGCAGTGAGACTATGGAACTCTGCCTGAGGAGGTGATGATGGTGAGTACACTAAAAGAGTTCAAGAGGGGCCTGGATGTATTTCTGGAGGGTAATAATATTACAGGTTGTAGTTACTAGAGAGGGGTCGTTGATCCAGGGAGTTATTCTGATTGCCTGATTGGAGTCGGGAAGGAATTTTTTCCCCTAAAGTGAGGAAAATTGGCTTCTACCTCACAGGGGTTTTTTTGTCTTCCCCTGGATCAACTTGTAGGAAAACAGGCTGAACTGGATGGACAGATGTCTTTTTTCGGCCTTATAAACTATGTTACTATGTTACTATGTTAATACGGACCTAAATTTTGGTTCACAGTGCCATATCATGCATTATGTTCTGCTATCCCTCCCTAATATATTATGCAACATACACATTATGCCTTTGTGTTAGTGTATGGACTGTGATGTGCATCATTGTACAATAACTCCTGCTGTGCACAGCCCAGGCCTGACAACCACTAAGCTTGTGAAAGAAGCTAGAAACATCACTCACAAATATGTACCGCATGAAATGAAATAATAGATATGACACAGAAATAGTAATGCAGGAGGAACTGGATTCTTAATGCAAAGGTTATCAAAGTTCAGTTTACTACAGAAAGCAATGTCAATAGAAGAGTTTTACGGTTTTGCCAATATATTAATCTAACTCAAATGTAAGGCAACGAATACACCAAAATTAAAGCAAATCTACTATTTTTACCTCTGGACAAGCAGGGATCAGACTATGTCATCAACAATGGACCAAACCTAAGGACAGGCCATCAATTTAAGAGTGGTGTAGACTTAGCTTTGGTGTGTAGACTGAGACAGAGTCAGCAGAGTCATCTCATTATCACTACAGAGCAGGGAATTCAATGATAGACAACACCTCTATTGTGCTGCCAGAGGTCTAGATAATGCAGCTTAGCAACACTATGGGGTCATTTATTAAAACCGGCGTTTTAGACACTTTCTTTATAACCTTGTGCACTGGTGGTGGATTCACTGAAGTTAAGAGACGCCGGCCTCTACATAATTTCAGCACACCCACCGCCGGTCTAAATTTATGACAGCATCCTTGCTGGCTTACATTTAGAGCATTTTCTACACCTAAAAAATTCCAATGCCACATTCCCTTTTTTAGATCTGGCACGAGCAGGGAAAAGTTGCAGATTACAGCCAGGGGCGTAGCTAAAGGCTCATGGGCCCTGGTGCAAGAGTTCAGCTTGGGCCCCCGTCCATCAGTGCTTAGTGTGTTTTCTTATGCGCCACAAGTGTCTTTGGGCCCCTTTAGGCTCCTGGGCCCGGTAGCGACTGCTACCTCTGCACCCCCTATAGCTACGCCGATGATTACAGCGCAAATAACCTTTGAGCCACAAACTGAGCCAGAAATACACCAAAAATAGGAAACATTTTGTTAGTAACTGATCCCCTATGTTCACAGACCAGGCTTTGCAAACAGCTCCCCGCCCGCTCCCCGGTCATTTCCTTAAAACCGTATTAGTCTACAGACACTTTCCAGTTCATTTTCTTCCATTCATTGCAGTTGCCATGAAGAGTAAAGGCCCGATTACACGGGCAGATAGAGCAGACGATTGTCGGGAGGGAAGCGTTCCCTCCCATCAATCATCTGCTCGCTATAGGAGGAGACCATTGCGATTACATGCAGCGATCTCCTCCTCAGTATAGGGATGAGCAATTGCTATTGCATCGCTCATCGCTATACTGTCTTATTGTTGGCCGGCCGCAGAGAGCCAATTACATGCTGCAATCTGCTGCTGGCAAACCAGAATTTTTTACCATGTTAAAATATCCTACTTACCCTCATTGGGTAATCTGCGGCAGTATTACACTGCCAGATGATCACTAATGAGAGTTCATATGGACGCTCGTTAGTGATCATCTTAACAATAATCTGCCCGTGTAATAGATCCTTAAAGGGGTTGTCTCATCATGGACAATGGGGGCATATCGCTAGGATATGCCCTCATTGTCTTATGCTCCCAGCGGTGGGACCCACACGTATAACACAATGGGGGCATATCCAAGCGATATGCCCCCCATTGTCTATGATGAGACAACCCCTTTAAGTTAGAGAATGTAAAATGCCCAGTGAAGGGATAAAATAAGGATAAACAGAAGTCTAAAGAATGTAAGAGTGGAGTAGAGAAGAAGGAGCTGTGATGACCAAGCTGGTATCTGAAGATTAGGTTAGCCAATGGATGGACAGACCGTATGTCAAGCAGCAGTAGTTCATCTGAATGTTGCTAGACCACAGAAACTTGACAGTTTCTTGAACTTTAGCTTCAAAAGTATTTAATAAATAATTAATCCTTAAACTCTGCACCATCATATTTTTGGGATGGATGCCAACATCTCCAGTAGACCATTCAGGATTGACCGTCACACTAAGTAATATCTGTATTGTGGATATCTGAATTACTAGCAACATAGAGGAAACTCAGCAAATGTTGCAGAAAAAATAAGTGCTGAGAATACTGAAGTAAGTGAGAGGTCAGTGTACATCTAATTTAAGTCATTTTGCAAGTAACAGACATGACTAAGACTAAAGTTATCAATCCACTGCGCTCTCTGACTGTGCATATCCATTACAAGCTATTTCACCACTTGGATATCGTCCAGCTTTTAGCACCAGTCTAACTGAAGACATAATGGATGCACAGTTGGTCACAGTACACCTTTTAGGGAAATCTTCTGGGTAAATCTTCTTAATAAAAGAGAAAAGTTAAAATACGAACAACTTGAATAACATAAAAGTGCCCATACAGGTGGAGGCAGGGACTATGTATACAGATTTCTCCTTCCTTTTCTTTCCTCTTGGCTTACCATATCCCGAGATGTATCGCATGAGGGATCCAACTTTTTTTAAAAATATGATTTGGTGATGCTGTGTCACAAGATGTCTATCCTATATAAGTTTATGTACGTACACCCAATGGTTGTGCTGGGCATTGCAGCCTGTCAAGTGTTTTGCTAGCATGTCGTGATATTGCGTAGAATTTTTTCACTAAAAAATAGGAGTCCTCAACCAAAGTTGAGCTACAGTTAGGGTGGAAAAGTCTGTATTATGACACTGAACTTCACAAAATGTATATAGATGTTCTCTTCAGAGAGATTTTTTGTTTTGCTAGATCACCTCTACTGAAAAATCTATACATATGTTGAGGCATACTACCCATACGTACCCTCTAACTGTCATAAGCTATTCATATGTTTCACTTTTCACTAATAGTTTAGCCTTCTGTAAAATAGTTTTCTGGGAGTAAAATATTCATGACCTATCTTTGGGGTTGTCCCATGACTAATGTAAAAAATGACAACATACAGTGGGGAAAAAAATTATTCAGTCAGCCACCAATTATACAAGTTCTCCCACTTAAAAAGATGAGAGAGGCCTGTAATTGACATCATAGATAAACCTCAGCTATGAGAGACAAAATGAGAAAACAAATGCAGAAAATCACATTGTCTGATTTTTAAAGAATTTATTTGCAAATTATGGTGGAAAAATAAGTATTTGGCCACCTACAAGCAAGATTTCTAGCTCTCACAGACCTGCAACTTCTTCTTTAAGATGCTCCTCTGTCCTCCACTCATTACCTGTAGTAATGGCACCTGTTTGAACTTGTTATCAGTATAAAAGACACCTGTCCACAACCTCAAACAGTCACACTCTAAACTCCACTATGGGGAAGACCAAAGAGCTGTCGAAGGACACCAGAAACAAAATTGTAGACCTGCATCAGGCTGGGAAGACTGAATCTGCAATAGGCAAGCAGCTTGGTGTGAAGAAATCAACTGTGGGAGCACTAATTAGAAAATAGAAGACATACAAGAACACTGATAATCTCCCTCGATCAGGGGCTCCACACAAGATCTCACCCCGTGGGGTCAAAATGATCACAAGAACTGTGAGCAAAAATCCCAGAACCACACGGGGGGACCTAGTGAATGACCTGCAGAAAGCTGGGGCCAACATAACAAAGGCTACCGTCAGTAACACACTACGCCATCAGGGACTCAGATCCTGCAGTGCCAGACGTGTACCCCTGCTTAAGCCAGTACATATCCGGGCCCGTCTGAAGTTTGCTAGAAAGCATTTGGATGTTCCAGAAGAATATTGGGAGAATGTCATATGGTCAGATGAAAGCAAAGTAGAACTGTTTGGTAGAAACACAACTCGTCGTGTTTGGAGGAGAGTGAATGCTGAGTTGCATCCAAAGAACACCATACCCACTGTGAAGCATGGGGGTGGCAACATCATGCTTTGGGGCTGTTTCTCTGCAAAGGGACCAGGACGACTGATCTGTGTACATGAAAGAATGAATGGGGCCATGGATCGTGCCAGCCCCAAAACATCACTGCTCTAGAGGAGATCTGCATTGAGGAATGGGCCAACATACCAGCAACAGTGTGTGCCAACCTTGTGAACACTTACAGAAAATGTTTGACCTCTGTCATTGCCAATAAAGGATATATAACAAAGTATTGAGATGAACTTTTGTTATTGACCAAATACTTATTTCCCACCATAATTTGCAAATAAATTCTTTAAAAATCAGACAATGTGATTTTCTGGATTTGTTTTCTCATTTTGTCTTTCATAGTTGAGGTCTACCTATGATGTCAATTACAGGCCTCTCTCATCTTTTTAAGTGGGAGAACTTGCACAATTGGTGGCTGACTACTTTTTCCCCACTGTATATACATGACATCCTCTTTCTAACGAAGCTAGAACCAGCCTTGTACCTCACATGGATCCAGAGATCTCCCGATTCATTGCTCTGCTAGATTTATATCAAGCTGGAAGCTGAAGGGGAGTGTCTTTTCTACTGTAGCTCAGGAGGCGTGTCCGTGCTCTCCCTATCTCAGCTCAGGAGGCAGTTGAAGGTTGAAACTCAGCATGTGCGGGCTTCTCAGTGAGTAGGTCAAAGAAATAACAAAAAAACAAACAGCAGGTGGCGCTATACAGATATAATTTATTAAATAACTCAGTGGCTGTGCTAAATATTTAATTACATGCCATTACAAAAGTATTCAGATCCAGGTGCTGATTTGAAACCTGAATATTTTTCATGGGACAACCCCCTTTAAATGATTGGTGGGGTCCTACTCCCGGCTTTTCCGCCAATCAGCTGTTTGAAAAGAGGAGGAAGATGTTGGTCCATAAAAACATTTTCAGCAAAAAGTTTGTAATTATCTGGTCCCCTCTAGGTACCCACTGTTACATTGGGGGCCCGTGTTCATCTCTGCCCCACTACTTCTATTAGGAAAATTATTCACTTAACTACTACTACTTTTGTCACCACTACTCCCCTCCTCTCCTTCCTCAGTTGCTTCTAATTGCTAATCAGCTTCCGCTTCAAACGTTGGACTGACCTCTCAATTCTTGCCTAACCTTAAATTCCTAGTTTACCAGTGAAGGTGTGCTATTCTGTCTGCCCGTGTACCTAACGTCTGCCTGTTAACCGACTCTGTTACTCCACTGTCTGTCTGCCCTGACCGTGACCTGTCTACTGTACTGACCTTACATTAATTTCCCGCAATTGTAAGTACTCTGCCTGCCCTGACCTCTGCCTGTTTACCAACTACAAGCATTGCCTGACCCCGTGGTGTCTCTGAGCCCCGTGGGCCAGCTGCCAACTACATTGGGACCATTCTAATAGGTAGCAGTCTGGCGGGTCCCCTGCAGTAAAGGCCAGATCCCTTTTATAGATGTTAAAGGATGAAAACCAGACATGGGCTGTGCTGGTACTAAAACAGGCCTCTTCCAGTACATCCACATAATCCTGCAGGTAGAGACCAAAATAGCATACCGGTCCACCTCAAATTACAATTTTGCCTTATAGGGTTCTCCTCTAGAAATTAATATGAACTGTATCCGTTCTTCTGCACATTTTAGGCAAAGCAATGTGAAGAACAATGTAGAAGTGAAGGCAGGCGCTAAAAATCTATATTCATCTTCACTATCCAAAAATATTTTCCCGAAAAAGTCCAAAAGGCCTTGATGTGCTCAGTGGGTACTGTCGTATCTTTGTCGCTAGTTCACATGGAAGTGCAATATCAGTGGCACTTCATACTGTAGCAGAACTTTCTTCTTAATTTTCTACGTAAAAAATGCTGAGATTTTTGGGATTATCATACAATTCTACATCCATCTTCTTTTCAGTCATTCTGTATTACTAGATAATCACATTATTTGCATTCTAAATGTGAATTGCCCCATTAACGGGGCAGAGCTGTAATCCACATCTGAAATGTAACAGGCAGCTATGTCATACAATTACCAGACTACAATTATTTCCTCTCTAAGATCTCCACAAAGTTCTGCAATTTCCAGCCATAAGTCATTAACGGCAGCAGAAGTAATTACTTTTTTTTTTTTATTTCAAAGGCCTAGCTGTGAGCGCGCTCAAGACTGCCGACCCTTATAATCATGTTGCTCGCCAAAGGAAACAGTTAATATTTTAGAATTTCATTCCCTCGATGATTCTATTTAAGGAGCCATATGAGGAATCTTCTCTCCCAAGGCTCCCAGCCATCCGGCAAAGACAAACAGACTTCTCTAACGCTGGTTTCTTAGCAACTGGTCTAAACTAAAGAAGAAGACGGAAACCCAATGTCGTACACCTCTAACGATGAGCTGCACAATGTATTTATATGACAGTTCTGCTGCAGCAAGCACGGGCTGCACATCCATTCATGGTACAACATGGACTGCAAGGTCTGACGTGGTGTTCAGAGGTAGTATTAGGTGTGGCATGATTTGGGTGGGAGGCATCAGCAAATATGAGGGCATGACCAGAAGTTAATTTGAACTTGCTACAGCCCTGTGGTACTCAACCTCAACGTGGCTGCATCGCAACTGCAGCACTACCATTCATGGTAGAACATGGACTGCAAGGTCTGACGTGGTGTTCAGAGGTAGCATTAGGTGTGGCATGAATTGGGTTGAAGGCATCAGCAAATATGAGGGTATGATCACACGTTAATTTGAACTTGTTACAGCCCTGTGGTACTCGACCTCAACGTGGCTGCATCGCAACTGCAGCACGACCAAGCCGTGTGGTCATAACATTGGTGGTAGATAAATGCTCATCACGTTCCAACCTCAATCGGTAGTAACAAATTTCTTCTTGAAACTTCCCACTGGTAATACAAGTGACCCCAAGCAAGGGTTGCGAAGACCCCTAACTGTTAGAAGGGTCCCATCTCAATAAGCTTTTCATAAAGGTTGCCACTCTTAGGACTACTCCCACCCCAGCAATCATCTGTAATCTGTGGGGAAACTAGGAGGTGTAGGTGGCCCTACACATTAGATGTATGATAGATGTAATACTTTTTATGGGTTCATCCTTGTAACTCAGAATTATCTAATAGGCTGCATGGAAATAGGTTTTCAAAATTACACCACCCTTTAAATGAGAGGAAAATCAAACAATGTCACAAATATGGATGAGTCAAACATTTGAATTGTCATTTAGAAAACTGCGTTCCTGTTGTGTTCTGAATGGGCTTGGGCTCTGATTTCTCCGCACTCTTATGTAACCAGTTACAGTCAGAGAGCGGCCACGTTGCCAGGAAAAATAAAGCTTTGATGGAGAAGGTGGGTGTAAGAATAGCTGGGCTGAAATGCTGTCCAAAAAGGATTGAATCTGCCCAATGCTCTTTTTTACATCCTGCCTGCTTAAAATGTGGATGAAAATATTCTGATAGCATTTGTCCCATGAAAAATATTCTACGTTTCTCGAACCAGAACCTGGATCTGAATGCTTTTGCACAGGATGGCCCACGAAAAAGTAGCCCGCCTCCAGCGATAGTATGACAAGATGAACGAGCAAGTAGAATTGTTTTTTTTTTTTTAATTACCCACAAGTCACAAAAGATGCTGAAAGTCGTCCCCGTTCATGTGTATCAATCTTTGGGCACGTCGGATTATCTTGGCTGATACGGCTCGTGATGCTGCGGATGGTGTTTGAGGTCATCCTGGGTATATGGATTGTTAGCGAACACTTTCTGTTCAAATTTCTAAAATTTTCAAATGTTCAATTCTAAATTTCCCCACAGATAAAAATCGCACGTGGACAAGTCTGGGGAACCTGGTGGCCATAAACCCTTGCTCAAAGTTCACTCCTCTGTAAACAGTTCATGAACCCATGCCAGTAAGTTCCGTGAGGTGCAGCATGTTCGCCATCTTGTTGGGCCCAAAGATGCATAGATGTGAACGGGGACAATCCACTTGCTCGTTCATCTTGTCATACTATAATTGGAAGCGAGCTACTTTTCGTGGGCCACCATGTATTTGCATGTAATTAAAAATGTAGTATAGTCGCTGAGTTATTCAATAAAATCTATCTGTACAGCGCCACCTGCTGTTTGTTCTTTTCCTTATTTCTATGTCCTCCTCAGTAACATCCTTGAGGTGGTCACACATTCTCCATCTGGCACCAGCCGGATCTACTTGTGACAGCTTACAGGGAAAGAGCTGCAGCAGAAAGGACAACCCCCTCATAACGGACTCACACCCTTAATTATATTTTTATATTACCTAACCCTAAAGAACTCCTTTAACAGGTATTTCTTTTCAAAAATGCCCACGGCCAGTAACACAACTGTGCCAAAAATGTCTTTCACCCTTTTACATGGGACATATGCAATGACCCACTGGTTCATTGCTAAAGGGTTACTACTGTGGTCCATACTTTAAAAAGCTGTTAAATTGTTTACCAAGATGATCTGTGCACTGTGTATGCCAATAGGCTATGTATGGGTAGGAAACAGGTCTTAGTGTAGTTGTCAGGAGACAGGCTGGCCCTGCCCCCCTAGTATATAGCAACTCTGCTTGTGAACAAGCTGGAGCCATGACACCATTCCTGAGAGTGAAAATTGCCAGAAAAGTAACTTTACTATGTTTTTTTCTCTGTGGGAAGGAAGCATTCAATATTCGCAGAAGGTTGAGGACCAATTTAAGGCCGAACTTGGAAGGTAATGCATGCCTATGGCTTTAAACTTTACATCACGTGGTTAATTGCTTCTGGCAACCCCCACACTGCCGAGACGTACTCGCCATCCGATCTGGGACTGCACCCTGCAGTTGGACATTGCAGAAAGTATATTGAGAGCGATTGCACACCTCTGGTCAATTTTGGGAGACTGATAGTACCAGTAGAAAGAGACTCAGGGAGAACCATCATTACAGCCACCTCCTGTATACAGCCTTTGGGAAAACTACTCTGTGAAATACCTGAGAACTGTGCCTATTGTTTGCATTTGTACTGAAACCCCCATAATATATTCAGTAAAGAGAGACTTATTACAACAACGAGGGCCTGGTCTTTGCCTCCAGCATCCACTGGCCCTCTGCCTGCCCTACTACCTCAAACCCTGTTAAACATCCTTCTAACACCAACAGCACACCAGCTACCACCAGGAAGGAGACCCCAAAATGTCCAGGGTGTGCCCAGATGAGAAGAAGGGTTGCTCTCCTCCCATCACTGCACGGCTAGGGGAGCGCCAAGGTGAGGAATGCCACCATGAGTACTACTACCACCATCCTCACCACTGCAACCACTCCTGTTCTCCCTGCTCTCGCCTCCCCACATACATGGCACTTCCTGCAGTGCCAGCAGGACCCGGTTTTACAGCAATGAGATAATGGTAACAGCAGGGGACAGGCCCCTGTGTAGCTTTCCGAACATACAAGCAGAGATGAAGGGCAAAGTTTAAATTCTCCTGTCTCTTCACCCACTGGATTTTATTATGACTGATTACATCCTCTGACGGACCCCTCCGAAAGCTTTCACCGGCAGATATTAAGCACACTGCATGGCTTGGTTTCCAAGAGCAGGATGACGCATTGCAGAGACTAGGACAGGAATCCTTTGGGACTGCATATGAAATACTGCACAGAGGGGGATCATACAGCACCAGGAATCCCCTCTTATCCTTACAAGGTTTTGACTATTTCCAGCTCAGATCAATTTTCAAAACCATTTGACTACTTCCCAGACAAATGTATGAGCTGGGGGAAGCAAATGGGATTAGGTGGCTTTAAAGGGAAGCTAATTAGTTGATACCTATTAAAATAGCAAGGAGCTAATCCAAACATGCAGATGTGCTATCAAATCCCGTGTAATACCGAGCCGCATAAAACAACAAATATAATGCCAGCACATGTTTACATACTAGAGGAAATCAGTCAGGCGAGGTATCGGTGTCATCACTTTGCTGCCTGCTGTCATCTCAGGATTAGAGGATGACTTGCAGTCTCCTAGTTAATACAGGTTGGTGTACAAAAAACATCAATCAGTATATGCTTTACAGACAGGGCCGGACTGGCCATGGAAATTTCCCGGTGGGCCAATGCTCAGGAGCCCGCCTGTGACCTCCTCATGGCCACAGTCTGAAGCTCTCAGGATTAAGTAATGCTGGGAACATCAGGTATTTACGCACCTGACCAGTAGCCCTAGATGTCCTCCTGAATTCAACTGTGTCACCATCTTCAGGATGGTGTCAATTTGGACCCACCTGTCCTTCTGTGAAGTTGGACTTACCTACAACATGGTGCAACGTTAAGGCTTTTTTCCAGGGCCACCTTACGTTAAAAGTCCGCCCCAGTTCTCAGGCCATAAAAAGGGACATCTTTAAAGGATTCAAAGGAACTTAACTATGGCCTTAGGACAGGTCATCAATATAGATCAGTGAGGGCATGACTTCCAGCACCACTTCCACGTTCAGCTGTTTGAAGGAGCTTCGGAATGGAGCAATTCTGACAATTGACAAATTTTGATGGCTAGGCAACTGGCTCAGAACATCTCCAAAATGGTAGGTCTTGTGGGGTGCTCCCGGTATGGTTAAGATCATGAAAGTGCTCATGATGACCACCAAAGATAGGAAGTGAGCAATAGGAGTTGGCACCAGTGAAGTAGTGTATTCCTATAAGATAAAACATTCACACTTGAAGGTGCACAGGAGTGGAGTGGTCAAAGACCCTAAAGGGAAAATTCGTGGTGGGCCGAGGTCCAGGGATCTGCCCAAGCCCTCCCTACTGATACTGGCCAAGTACATAATGATCTAATGCTTGCAGTGGTAAAAAACACTGGGAGCATCAGGTACTTGCCCTTGGCCTGCGGCTACCCTCAGGACAGTGATACAGTTAACTACCGCAGAGGGGATTGCCGATGGCTCCATATGTTAATTAGAGACAACTGGGGGAGGACAGAATGTGCAGCTATTGATGGCCACCACAGAGGGACAGCTTCTGGGGCAGTATATTGTGCTGCACTGTGGTATTTAGTTCTGCTGGCAGGGGTGGACCTGGAACTTAAAGTGGCCCTGGGAAAAAAAACTGAAAAGGACCCCATGTTGTAAGTGAGTCAAAATTAACAGAAGGCGGAGCAACATGAGTAGGAAGAGAAAACACAAGCCACAAGTAGGCAGGGACAACAGAAGTATCTGATGCACCTAGCATTAAAGGGGTTGTCTCACTTCAGCAATAGCATTTATTATGTTAAGGATGTTAATACAAGGTACTTACTAATGTACTATGATTGTCCAGATTGCTTCTTTGCTGGCTGGATTCATTTTTCTATCACATTATACACTGCTCATTTCCATGATTACTACCACCCTGCAATCCATCCGTGGTGGCCGTGCTTGCACACTACAGGAAAAAGAACTAGCCTATGTGCGGACCCTTGGTCCTGGCTACCAGAGAGGCTGGCGGTTTTTCCTATAAGTGTGCAAGCACGTCCACCACGGATTGATTGCAGTGTGGTCGTAACCATGAAAACGAGCAGTGTATAATGTGATGGAAAAATGATTCCAGCCAGCAAAGGAAGCAATATGGACAATCGCAATACATTAGTAAGTGCCTTGTATTAACTTTCTCTACACAATACATGCCACTTGTTGAAGTTAGGCAACTCCCTTTAACCTAACCTTTCTTTCTGCCTTGGTGTAGGGTGCTCCATGAAGCCTATAAATGCGTTCTTTAAGAAGACCTTGCTGAGAATCTGTTACAGGTAGAAATGTTGGACGATTCCATTCCTGTGTTGGTTGAGAAAAATAACAATGGTGGTGCCAACGCTACATTGTGAGGCGCGGCGCAGTCATTTTTTATTGTTGAGCAACCAAAGGGGCTTCCACATGGTGGAGGTGCGAGGTGCAGTAGACTCATTATATAATAAAGGCCACTTGCTGAAGTGAGACAACCTCTTTAAGTAATGATGAGAGCATCAGGGCGTCATGTATCTGGACAGTGGCCGTGAGGACGGCTTGGGCATTGGCCCACCAGGAAATTTCGATGTAGGGTCTATGGCCAGTCCGCCCCTGTCTGCTGGGGCAGTATATTGTGCTGCGCTGCGGTATTTACTGCTGCTGGGACAGTATTTTTGGGCTACACTATAGTATTGCTGACCCTGCCTACTTGTGTCGACCCCATCTACTTGTGTTGGCACTGTCATATTGTGTTGCCCCACTTTCTACTAATTGGGACCAGCCTACAACATTCGGACAACTTTTGTTTTTTTTGTCAGGCAGGGCAGATAAAGCTACAGATATTCCAAGTTCCAATTGCAGGCCAATCCAGAGAGGAGAGAACCTCAGCCTGCTCTCAAAACCCCCAATGCAACTAACTAGCCCAGACTAGCCCATCTGGTCCGATAACACAAAACAGCTACTGTAGCACAAGATGGGCGATGAGAAAATGAACATAAAGAGCTTCACAGCTTGCTGCATATGGGGCATATAGCACACAATATTAGGCAGGTGGTTTTCAGATTACATATGACTGGTGTGTATTAGGCAGTATCCAGTGCTGTTCAGGTCATTGTCTAGTAGGGAAGCTATAGTCTTGACTGACAAGATCTTCTTTCAAAAATGTATATATATCTTCTGTTTACAACGCATGAAATGAAGGAGACACTTGTGCATTGTATTCCTAAGGTAAGAGTGTCTGGATAGATTTATAGGGTCCCGTATTCTGCAGGGGCCACAGAGCTTCTACTGTTCCTCTGCACTGTCAGTGCGAATCAGGGACATTTGGCAGCTATAGCCCCTTGTCCCACAATCTCATGGTTATCTGCTGGTTTTCATTGCCTTTTTGTCAAATCTGATGTGACGACTGTTGTAATCCTGACTCCGGGATAACATAATTTATGAGAACATGGGTGTAGTGGATTCCTGCGCAACTGTTATTTGTGAGGAGTTATTTCAGCCCCGCAGTGGATGATATGACATCAGATGATTCATTGTGTCATGTTCAGCTAATGAGAGTGCAACAGGCCGGCACTTGGCAAAGTGACATCAAATAGCGATGGCGGTATTTTCAGATACAGCTCAGTTTCAGCTTTGTCTCAAATTTCACCCACGAGGAAATACAAACTTCACATCAGCTGTGATGTAACCTCAGACATAAAAGTGATTTATTTTTATTTCTTCTGGGGAAAAACATTTAGGAATGCGGTTCCTGCAACTTTCAGCACAGATATGCAGAGGCAGGGCGCGCTCTTAGGATGTCTGAGAATATGCAAGAAGCTATCGCCTAAGGAAGAGAATCATCTCGCTAGCGCCCCCTTGTGGAATTGTCTTCTTATGAGTCAAAATCCAACTTTCCAACAAGCAGTATTTTCATAGGGAGCCATTTCCACAAAGTGGCGTTAGCGAGATGGTTCTATTTCTTGGGGGGTACCTCTGTGCATATTCTTTTCCCATAGAGCATTCGCAATAAGTCTTCATACCATGGAGTACTTCCAGTAAGTCTCAGTACCGGATTGGTCTCTTTAAAGGGCATCTGTCAATCCATAGCACAAAAGATCCACAGTACCGCTACCACTTCATGGACCAACAAATCTCATATTGTTCTGCTTATAATCTGCATGCTGGGGGTGGGCTCCGGACAGAATCAGTCTCCTTCCACCTCTGGCAGATCATAATGTAGTCTCCTCTTACAACCTTTGCGGAAGGTGTCTTCTCACTTATGTTACTGCAAATGCTCTGCTCCATCCCTGACAAGCATGGCAGAAAGCGATTTCTATTGGGTGCCCTGCAGTGAACAAGGAGATCACTATACCTGGTTGTGGGTGAATGACTGAGCATGTGTGACTAGTAGTCCTCAGCTCAGTGGCTGGACAAGCATTGCTGTACACTTTGAACACCAGGTGGCACCATACTGTGTAGGAATATGTGATAACTTTATAACAGTATTTCAATGGCAAACATTGTTAATTTGTTATGAACATGACATTTAATGATGGGACAACCCTTTATGGGGTTTGCAAGAATGGGGGGTGGCAATCCCCCCACACACACACACAACACACTCGGCCAGTAAAGGGAAGTTTACTTGCATGCTTCCGGAACTGGCTCCCGGGTCCTTCTCTTCCAGGCCTGTGATGGTCCGTCAGGCTCCATCACTGTAAACATCCGGTTTGACATCCGCTGTAACCAATCACTGGCCGTGGCAGTGACCGGATCCCCTTTTGTCACGTTACCATTTGTCATGACGTAAGGGGTGATGGTAACCGCCGGGGCCAGTGATTGGCTGCGGGGGATGTCAAACTGGATGTTTACAGCGAGGAAGCCAGGCGGAGCATCGTAGGCCTGGAGAAAGAGTGGGGAGCCAACACAGGGAAGCAGGTAAATAACCTTCCCATAGGTCAGGCTATGTGGACCCTCCTCATTCTTGCACAACCCCTTTAAAGCAGGGTTCCAATACTCCGATCCTCAGGGTCCACCTGTCAGTCATGTTTACAGGATTTCCTTAGGATTGAGCAGGTGTCAAACAGTCAATACATCAGGACCTACCTCAGGTATTCATTCTGTGGGATATTCTCAAATCATTACTGGAAGGTGGGCCCTGAGGAATGGAGTTGAGGAACACTGCTTTAAAGCGTTCCTTCCTAGAAATCGTCTGCTTGCTAGCAGAGGAGACTGCTAGCTCCGTGCCACGGCTCAGCTGAAAAATATGAAGCATGTCCTATACTTGTCTGCATGCACGGACAAGTATAGGGAATTTGAATGGGGCCGCCCGGCGTGTGTTCCGAGCCGTGCGGAACACACGCCGGGCGGCCCCGGTATTATTGCTTGTCCACAATAATGCGGACCCGCAATAATACGGTCGTGTGAATGGGGCCTTAGATTGCCCAATGCTCATCGGGTAATCGGTAGCAGTATTACACTGCCAGAACATCGCTAACGAGCATTACTACGGGCGCTCGTTAGCGATCATCTGCCGAAAAATCGGCAAGTGTCATACAGGCTTTAGTTTTGTTCAGTCCAAGTCAGAAAAAACATGAACAATGTGTATAGATAACGCTTTGCAGATAAGAGCTCTGACAACTTTACCTTGCCACAAGATATCATGGATAACGCCAGCTGATACCAGAGATGAAATTCTCCAAATGCAAATTTCATGGCTCTCTCCAAACACTGAAAATATTAAACACAAAAAATATTAAACTCAGTCATAAATGTATTCTTCCAGACACAAGTCAAACACTTTTCATTAAACTTTGCTATATAATCAGCTAAAGTTAAAATCTATAATCTTTATAATACACGGACTACAATTTGCAATGCTTTTACTTCTTTTTATTTTTTTATTTTTTGTGCAGTGTGGGGAAAAATATTCATTTCTGGAAACCATCAACAAGCTGATTGGATTTCATATCCTTCCCACACGTCTTTCATTTCCTTCCCATTTCATATCCTTCCCACGTGTCTTTAGTCGTATGTATAAGGGTACGGCTACATGGCTAGAGGATCGCAGGGAGAACACGGTGCAGTGATGATCCCATAGAAATGAATGGGGTTGCAGCGCAACACCGCTACACTGTGAGGCCCCTGCGATCAAGGCGGCGACAGCTGTCGCCCGACCAGTGTCACCATGTAGCTGTACCCTAAAGCTGTGTTCACACATACGGGTTACACACCTGTAGTGTGCTGTGTGAATTAAACTGCGTAACAAAACTGTGAATTTTTACAATAAAGTACACACATTTTACAGCTAAAAGTCCTTTTACCTGGACCAATAATCACACCAATTACTGGGGATGAGCGTTTGTAGAAATGATTCGTTCCAGATAATTGGCTTGTGTTACAGGTGCTCGTTCAATAGGTGATCGTGTCTTTCACCCAGCATCAAAAATCATTGGGTGAGATTTATGAAAACTGGGGTAAAGGAAGACCGGCTTAGTTGTCCATAGCAACCAATCAGAATCCACCTTTCATTTTTCAGAGCTCCTTTGGAAAGTGAAAGGTGGAATCTGATTGGTTGCTATGGGCAACTAAGCCAGTTTTCCTTTACACCAGTTTTGATAAATGTACCCCATCACTTCTGTGGATATTGTGAGGGATATGCTGCCTATAAACAATGGGGGGGGGGGATTTATTTTCCAAAGGAGCTGTGAAAAATGAAAGCTGGACTCTGATTGGTTGCTATGGACAACTTAGCCAGTTCTACTTTACACCAGTTTGATAAATATCCCCCAATGATTTTCTATGTGGACACGGTATTGCTGGAGTGATCGCTCGTCACAATACTGCGGAGGTGACTGCTGCACATAAATACAGCCCTCTTCTCCACTGACATTTGGTTTGTTCCCGATATAATTGCACAAAACATCAGTCCAAGTAAAAGGACCTTTAGGGCTCTTTTCACATTAATGAGTTTTCCATATTCTGCTGTAGGTTACAGCAGCACATTACATGGACAGGTCCGCTCCCCTATTAGCTAAAATGGCACATAAAATATTGAGGTAGATTTATCAAAAATGGTGCAAAGGAAAACTGGCTTAGTCGCCTATAGCAACCAATCAGATTCCACCTTTCATTTTCCAAAAGAGCTGTGAAAAATAAAAGGTGGAATCTGATTGGTTGCTGTGGGCAACTAAGTCACTTCTTCTTTGCACCAGTTTTGATAAATGTCTCCCATTGTGCCGTTTGGCTGATAGGAGAAGAATACAGCAGAACTACAGTCAGGTTACATCAGAAGCCAGATTGAGGAAGTCACTTTGAGAAGCATTGCTCTCCAAGACCTTGGTAAAATATGGCTGTACAGAGACATGTACAGCGCCTGCCGTGACTACGGACGACCTCTGTGCACGTGGCTCTGCAGTTCGCATGGGGCCTTATTCACACGTCCGTGATTCACGGGCGTGTGCTGTCCATGTTATCCACGGACAGCACACCTACAAATACATTTTAATGTGGTATTCACACATCTGTGGTTATGCACGGTCTGTGGTTTTAGCATGGCAGCATGCCCCAGTTTTGTCCGTGTTTTTGTGGATCCTTCACACCCATTATAGTCTATGGGACGGTGAAAAACATGGAGCCAACACGGACGAGTCTGTGTTTTACTGACCATTTATTGGAAATGCTCTTCGGTGGAGAAGTGTCCGTGGAACACAGAAAGCAGAGAACGGACACAAATTCTTCATGGAAATCTTCACAGATGAATCACTGACCCTTTTATCACGGATTTTATCACGGACGTGTGAAAAAGGCATTACTCAGAAAAATGTCTAATGACTTCCTTAGCGTCGCTGAGAGACGAGACCTGATTAACAGAGCTCTGCACTTCACGTCTCGCACTACAGTAGGCTGTACGGTATCTTCTGGAATGGAGCACAGTACCTCTGAGAGCATGGCGTACTGCCCTCTCCTGGCCATTGTGATGCTCAGAAGGTCGTACACTGCAGAGGCGTTCTGGAGGCTTACAGCGCGGTCCTCCTTCTGGTCTGGAGCTCGGCTGATAACGGCATCTCTGTTGGCCTGGTGTGACAGATAACATGGAAGTGATTTGCTATTGATTTACAAGGAGATACATGTCAGCCATCGACCCTAATAGAGAAAAGAACGATGACCTGGAGGATCTGTAAGAGGTGAATCAGCAAAGAAACCTCTGTGGGAAGAAGTGGGACGCAGCAATGCACATACCAGGACTCTGATGGCTAACCTCCAGCACTCCAGCTGTGGTAAAACTACAATTCCCAAGATGTACACTTGCTTAGATGTTTTCAGAACTCCATAGAAATGAATGGAGCATGCTGGGAGTCGTACTTTCACCACAGCTGGAGTGCCGGAGATTAGCAATCACTGTACTAGGACTATATCCTTGTTTAGCAGCTGTACCTGTGGCTGCCACTGAGCGTATGTGCACTGCTAGCCCCATACATTGCAAGGAATATTCAGTATGCAGCATCTTGTGGACCACCCCATGGCCTCATCCTCCACCGATCTGGCGCTATTCCCATAGAGCACCGCCGCCGCCCCAAATCTATCGGTCACAGCAATCAATTTCAAGGGAATCTGTCATCAAATCCATCCTATGAAAACCAGCTTACACGTCCAATGAGCCCTTGCCAGCCCACTTCTTGTTCAATGTTACTCAGCTCATTTTAATAGAGAAACTTTAGCAGTAAGAAAATGACTCTTTTTGGTGTTCTTTGAATCCCTGCGTCATGCACCTGCCCCTCAGGCCTTGCACAATGGGGCAGATGAACTAATCATGTTGTACATACAGTTTGATCTGCGGGCAGCAGGTTACAGAGCAGGAGGAGCTGAGCAGATCGATATATAGAGCTTTGCAGGATAAAAAAAATCAGTATAGCTTGTAATTAATTAATTTAAGGTCCTGTTCTTTCTAGGCTAAAGAGTCCAGTGGGCGGTCCTATCAGTGATGGACAGCTACCTCTTTTTGTACACTCACACAGGGAAGGCTGTCAAATACTTACAGGACTGGCCACCGGTCAATCACTCAATAGGACCGACCACTTAAGATTCATACCTGTGTGGAAAACTAATAGTAACGTGTCTGTTAGGGCTCATTCAGACGTCCGTACGGATCAGTTTTTTTGCGGACAGTTCAACATGTTCGCAAAAAAACGGATAGCATTCCGTTTTTTTGCGGACCCACAGACTTCAATGGGGCTATGTCCTGATTTTCACTGACAAGTATAGGACATGTTTTATTTGTTTTGCGGAGCCATGAAATGGAAAAAAGGGCCCATAGAAGTGAATGGGTCAGTATGTTATCCGCCAAAAAACGGATCCACATTTTTGCAGACAACATACGGCCGTCTGAATGAGCCCTTAGGCTATGTTCACATTGCATTTTTGGCCCCTGTAATGTATATACTGGGAAAAACGCACAACGTACACGTAAAATGGAGGCTGTGGCTTCCGTCACCCACTATAATGGAATCCTTCTAAATGACAGTTTTTGTGTAGCTTTTCATGACACATCTAGATCCGATTATAGCCTGTGGGTGGCGGTTATGTCATGACAAGCTATTGAAAACTTCAAGATGTATAGGTTTAAAGGAGTTTATGGGAATTTAATATATCTCAGGATTGGTTATTAATATCTGATTGTTGGGGGTCCAACTCCGAGCATCCCCACCGATCAGATGGTGTGGTGCTCTGGTGAGCGCTGCAGCCTCTTCCTAGGCCAATGCCAGTGCATTCATTGGTCACATGACCTAGACGCAGCTCAGTCCCATTTAAATGAACGAACCTGGGCTGCAATACCAAGCAAGGCCACTATACAATGAACGGCGCTGTGGTTGGTAAGCTGTGATGAGGCCACAGTACTCACCAGGGTGCCGTGGCCTCTTCAAGCAGCTGATCATTGCCGCTGCTGGGTGTCCGACCCCACAAATCAGATACTTTTGACCTATCCTGAGTCTAGGCTGTCAATATTAAACTCTTGAAAAACCCCTGTAATGGAAGCCTGTGTCATACAGTATCAGTCAAACATAGGCTACAGTGTAAAAAAATATACTCTTAAAGGAGTTATCCCATGATTCATGTAAAAAAATGAAAATCGGACATTATATAGTACATGACAATCTCTTTCTAATAAAGCTAGAACCAGTCCTGTAGCTTTATTGGATCCAGAGATCTCCCCATTCATTGCTCCGCTAGATTTATTTCAAGCTGGCAGCTCAGGGGTGTGTCTTTCTCAGGGGGTGTGTCCTTTCAGCTGCAACTGGTGGCAGAAAAAGGATGGAACTGAGCATGTGCTTCCATCTCAGTGAACTGGACAAGGCATTTTGAAAAAGAGTAAACAGCAGGTGGCGCTGTACAGATAGATTTCAGTGAATAACTCATTGGCTGTAATACATTTCTAATTATATGGAATTACAAAAGTATTCAGATCCAGGTGCTGGTTTGAAAAATGTACAATATTTTTAATGGGACAACGCCTTTAATATAGATGTTTTTTACTGGACTGTGTGTGATGGAATAGCTTAGTCTAGCGGTAGACTGACATATACCAGCTAAGTGGAGGCCAAAATGACCCGCTTTTGACCTCCGTCTGACTAATGGAGCCCTATGGACACGTTTAGGGTGTATAGTGGGAGCTTTACCTACGTACATGCAAAATGTACTGTAGGGCAAAAATGCAATCAGAACACAGTCTTCTGCAGCATAAAACTAGCGGTCTGGATTGAATTTGGGAGAATTAAGCTTCGACCGGCAGACAATCCTACGTGAAAAAAAGCAGCAAATAAAAATCATTTGTGTTGTCTGGAAAGCATCCAGCGGTGTAACTGCCCCGTAATCCAGCAAATCCTCTGCTATTTGTGCTGATGATTGCGTTATATAACAGTCTGTGTAACAGGGCACATTGTGGCGGTATTAATAGGCTTACAAATTATTCGAATATTACCGTATTCTTTAACAAAGCTTGCGTTATTCAAGGAAAGGCACAAAATGGAGATTTGCAAAAGTAGGCTTCATCCTACTACTGTAGTATAAGACGCAGGGCTTAGCAAGACAAGGAAAAACTATTGAAAGGTAAAACTGCCCCCCCTGTGAGGGTATTAAAGAGGTTTTCTGGACTGTAAGCTTACAAATAGTGATGAGCAAACTTCTGTTTTAGAAGTTCGCGTTTGGGTTCCGGTAACCGCAGAATTGCGTTATGGATCCCATGATCACGGACCATAAGTTATGGTCAGTGGTCACAGGATCCATAACGCAATTCTGCGGTAACCGGAACCAGAAGTTCACTCATCCCTACTTAAAACCCCAATGGTCAGAACCTGTGCCCAATTAAGTAAAAAAAAAAAAAAAAACCTCACTCACCAGTCCGCAGTTCGGCCATTCCAGTGTCGATCCTCACTGGACTGAAAGATGCTTGGTCCCATGATCATAGCAGCCTATCACTGGCCTCAGCAGTTCCCATGTGCTAGAATCACATGTCACTGCTAGTGACGCTCTAGTGACAAAACGTTCCGGCACATGTAACCAGTGAGGGCGGTGTGGCCAGGAAAAGGGCAGCAGCACAACAATGGTGAGAAGTATTTTTTCCCCCAACTGGGCACAGGTTTCTGACCATTGGGAGTGTCGACCACTTAGTCAAACAACCCCTTTAAAGTACAGATTAAAAACTACTGAAAAAAACTCAATCCAGCAACCTGCAAAATCCAGATGTGAGATTGCAATGGAAACTACTAGGGCTCACTAAGATGTCCACTTTCCATATGGCTGCTCTCCCTTCAGTTTAGGGCCCCATTCCCGGATGGTGGACCTGCACCTGTCTGACATTTGTGGCATGTCCAAGCATTTCCCAGGTGGGAATTGTACCCCCTTGACCTAAGGACTTTGAAACATGTCTATTCACCCCCAGGGGCATTAGGGAGGTTGAACACTAATGTTGTGGAGATACGTTCTACCTTGCAGCTTAAATGCTATATGGAGTGGAGGTCAGGGATTCACAAGATATGTCATACATGTCCCCTTCTATAAGGCTCCATTCACACGTCCGTATTTTTGCACATCCTGGAAAACGGTCAGTTTTTTGCGGATCCGTTGTTCCGCAAAAAACTCAGTTTTTCCAGGACATCCATTCCGTCTTTCCGTAAAAAAAGGAAAGGATGTATCCATATGTCATCCATTTTTTGCGGATCCGCAAAAAACGGAAGGATGAATAACATCTTTTTTTTTCACCCCTCCTGGAACGGAATCCGCAAATACGGATGACATGCGGATGGCTTTCCGCATGTCTTCCGCATTTACGGACGTCCCATAGACTTGTATTGGGCTACGGACCGCAAAATCCAAGGAAAAGTAGGACAGGAGGATTTCTGATTGCGGATCCGCAAAACGGAACGGAACAGAGAAACGGATGCGGACAACATACGGTGCAATGTCCGCATTTTTTCGGGACCCATTGAAATTAATAGATCCGCATACTATCCGCATAATTGTCCGCAAATGCGGAAACGGATGCGGATGCAAAATACGGACGTGTGAATGGGGCCTAAGAAGAATGAAGGTTCACAGTATTTAACACAGTACTTCCACCAAGGAAGAAAATGAATGAGTTGGTGACCAAGAAAGCCCTTGGTAATTATGGAAATAGCTCGGCAATCCACTGGGGGATCCCCATTTTTTCACTGGGACTCCAATCTACTAGACACTTTTGGAATATCCTGTGCATATGTCATACATAGCGCAGGGCCTGAGGAGGCAGAGCATGAACCACACATTTGCAGTGCCCCACTGCTACGTAGTGCTCCACTTCTAAAAGGGTTAAAATGTGCTTTCATATGTGGTATATGAATTTTCTTTCTTCAGGCTGTCAAAAGGGTTAACAGGCCTTGGTAGCTTGTTGATAGATGGGGCTGCTACACCTTCCCCACAAGGAGTGGCTTAGTTTGGCGGATTTAATCAGTTGGAGCTGACAGTAAAGAAAGAACCAGCTAGAAGCCGTCCTGAGGCATTATCCAGCCAGCTTGATAAGACTTGGGAGACAGAGCCATGAATCATCATCTGAGGAAGAAACTGTGACATCATATGGGAGCATTTCAGCCTTAGAGAGGAGGTGCGTGCAAAAGAGTCTGTGGAGAAAACCTGTGTGAAACTAATCTAATTTTTCTGAGGGATATAAGGCTTCAGGAGACCAGGCATACTTTGAGACGAAGACTGGCCTTCTGCTACAGGACTTTGCTGGGCATTGTAGTGAGATCAGAGTGTAGATGTGAGAGAGAAAAGGATAGAAAGCAAGAGGTGTATTGGACCTGCTGTATGTACCTGAATGAGAGCACGGTTTATGGAGCTTGATTCAGAGAAGAAACATCTAGGCCCTACATTTGCAGCCTGTAGAATTGGGAACAACTGTGGATATTGCAACCTGTGTAAGATCTGCCAGCCCATGCATTATAAAGCCTGTGACTACTGTACTGAACTTTATTTCCAAGTAAGGAACCAATTTTTGATGTAAACCTGACATCATCATTGCACAAAAACCTGTATCGCCACAGTACAGTGCTAACTTGCATCACACTCCAATCTGGGACCATACCTTGCACCCTCGACACCTACCAACAGCAAGGGCACCCCAAGGCAGAAGAAATCCCAAAACCAGAGTGTGCTCTGAGGGAACCAGGGTGCGCCATCCCTTCACTGTGCACCTGCCCAGAGAGAGTCAGGAAGGACCAGAGCCAAAGTGAGTGCTCCAACCACCAGGACTAGAACAAGGTGGCTGCTTCCTTCCAAAAACAGCACCACACCTGTCCGCAGGTTGTGTGAGGTATTGCAGCTCAGCCCCGTTGACTTCAATAGAGATGAGTCGCAATAATAGACACAACCCATGAACCGATGCAATGGTGTTTTTGCAAAAAAACTGCTTTTTTAAGGGCTCATGCACATGACCGTGCTGTGTTTTGCGGTCCGCAAATTGTGGATCCGCAAAACACGGATGCCTACCGTGTGCGTTCCGCAATTTGCAGCCCCACTAAAGTGAACGTGTCCATATCCGATACAGAAAAAATGCGGCTCAGATGTGGTCCCAAACAACGCATAAGCCCTAATCCTGGAAAACCCCTTAAGGCTACTTTCACACTAGCGTTAATATTTTCCAGTATTGAGATCCGTCACAGGGTCTCTATACCCGAAAAAAAGCTTCCGTTTTGTCCGCATTCATTGTCAATGGGGACAAAACGTAACTGAACAGAACGGAATGCTCCAAAATGCATTCTGTTTCGTTCTCTTACCGGAGAGAAAACCGCAGCATGCTGGGATGCGGAGCAAGACGGATCCGTCATGACCCACAATGCAAGTCAATGGGGACGGATGCGTTTTCTCTGACACAACCCCCCCCCCCCCCCCCAAAAAAAAGGAAGGCTACATTTCCTCCCTGTGTCTGCTACATGCAATCAGGATTACTGGTCGCAGAAGAATATTCAATCCAGGGAGTAATTCTGATTGCCTGATTGGAGTCGGGAAGGAATTTTTCCCCCTAAAGTGAGGAAAATTGGCTTCTACCTCACAGGGTTTTTTTTTACCTTCCTCTGGATCAACTTGTAGGAAAACAGGCTGAACTGGATGGACAGATGTCTTTTTTTCGGCCTTACAAACTATGTTACTATGTTACTATGTTACTAATCGCTGCTCAGCGCAGTATTTCAGCATGGCAAACATATGTGCTTTTAAATATATCTCGGAGGTGACGATTCTGCTAGCAGGAGCCTGTGTGCACTGGGGAAAGCGCTGACAATCTACTCCCTGTGCCATATTGTGTGAATCTTGCTAATGTCACAAACTTTAAAGTGCCATATTGCTGCTGAGAGCACATCACTGCATCACTGAACGTGCATCAAGGGTGAAGTGAATCTTAAAGACATGTTTGCCTCTTTGTCTCATCAGCGCCTCCAGTCCGGGAACAGGAGCTGGTCGGTGTCAAATCACAAAATATCCTAGGTCAGTAAATGACGGACACGCCACAACCTGGTTTTTCCACCTAGTCCACTACGTATTACATGCAAAATCTTTTCTGTTCCATTTGTGTTACATGTGAAATATCCTAAAACTAGAGGTAATGAAATAAACGCCCTCCAAAAATATAACTTCATGTAGATCTTATCCTACGTGTGTTGCTATGGTCCCGGCCACCAGAGAGGCTGATGCTTTTGCCTATAGTGTGTAAGCACGACCACCAATGATGGATTACAGGGTGGTCTGTAACCATGGAAACGAGCAGTGTATAATGTGATGGAAAAATGAATCCAGCCAGCAAAGGAAGCAATATGGACAATCACTGTATATTAGTAAGTGCCTTGTATTAACTTCCTCTACAAGATAAATGCAAGTTACTGAAGTGAGACAACCCCTTTAAGCCTCTCGACAAGGCAGGGACAATGTGGTTCCAAAAAGTCAAGGAATCACCAATACGCCCAAATATCAGTATGGTGGTAAAACATAAAATGCATGCATGCATTCATTTTATGTTTTATTTTTATGAACGTAGATTATTTCGTCTTATCTGCTTTTCTACGGCTGTTTATAGTAGTAGTGATATCGGTGAAGCGGGTGATGGCTTACCATAGATTCACTGATCAGAAGAAGCAGAAGGGCCTCCTCGATGTTGTCCTGCGGGCTGTACAGGCTGTCGACAAACACAAGGGGAGAATTAGGTGATTTACTGAAGTGACACGTCAGCTACACGGAGAGACCAGTAACAGAACACAAGCCATGCATGATTCATGTGCCACCTAATAGCTTCACTGGGTACCTCAAACCTAATCCTGATAAGAGTCCGTACCATGGTGATGGAGAATTCTCGGAATATTAGCACAAGGTGACTTACAAGAAAGTAGAGCAATAACTAAAGGGGCAGAAGTTACTGTACGTGTTCACTATGGAAGAGGATACTGTAAATGTGACATTACTACTATAGTTGCATATCCTTTTCCTAGAATTGCAGAGGAGCATTGCCTGGCTTATAGGACTCCTCATGCTCTCCCCATAAGGAAGAAATGGATACAAATAAGCTCCTAACAAGCTCTACCTCTTATGCCACTAGATGTAAAGCAGCTATCCTATAAGTCAAGGTCGACCCTTTAAATAGGCCATGAGGCATGACTCGGATATGAAATAAGCCAACGTCTCATCTGCAGACAGCTGTTTCGGGGTGATTGCCCCTCATCAGTGCAGAGCAGAAAGTACTGGCTTAACTGGGTGAAAGGTCTAAGTTAGGATTTGGTGGGTACTATCTCTCCTTACAGAGAGCGCCTTAATCGGCATGAGGAGACTTTTAGGCCATACATGCTCCTCTGGATTTCTGGGAAAAAAGGAGATATAGTATCCCCCAAATTACTCCTATAGTTCATTCACAGGGGGTGGTAATGGTGTGGAAGAGAGTCATAACCCTGCCACAAAACATTTGAAAAAAAAAAGACAATCTATAGGGAATTACATTTTAACATATGGTTTCCAATGGCATACACCCATGAAAACGAATTTAAAAAACCCAAAAAAACTAGCAGGCCCTGAAAACGGCCCGGATCTCAACAGCATGCTGCTACTAGGAATTCATAAGCTCCTATTCACACCATGAGGAGCCACCAGTAAATATTGGTCCTTGAATCTACCTAAGTTTCAGGGCAGAGATCTTCTAAGTCCATTTTCAGACTGGCCATGTCCATTGTAAACTCAAAGAGCCCCCGGACTGAGCACTGATCAGTTTGACTGAATGGGTACAGCATGTTCTTTCTTGGTCTGTTTTTTTTTTCCGCAGGACTCATTCATTCAAATGAAAGGGTCTGCGGGAAGAACGGATCACACATGGAGTCCTTTCAAAAACTAATCCTGTGTCTCTGGCCGGAAGAAATTATCGCTTGTCTGCAAGGGCCTAAGCTGTTACCGGAATCTCAAGAATGGAATATCTAGCAGTTCTCTATTTCTAGGCTGATAGGCTACTCAAAAAAGTTGGATGGCCAGTCAGACCACTGCAGTTCAGATATCTATCTACTAGATTTCTTTCCCCAACACTATGGGGACCATTGGATGTCCAGGGGACACTATGGGGGAGATTATGTATACTGAAGGCACAGCAGGGGTTGGAGCGTTAAAAAAAAGGCAATGAAATTAATTGGTTTTAAATGGTAATTTTTAATGGTGGTTAAAAACGGATGCAAAATGGCGGTTAAAATCGGATAGAAGGCCAGAGAATGGATGTACACACGGATGCAAAATGGTCATGAAAAACTGACAAGGTATCGGTTTTTAACACAGGTTTTAACAGTCGTGTGAATGTACCCTAAGAGCGCTGGATTGCCTTGATTTTGATGAAAAATTGTAAGGCAATCTTACAACCAGACAAATGAGGTTAACCTCATGATTTCAGATGACTTCAGCTATCTCTAAAGCGCCACCACAGAGGAAAGTAAGTATCCAATGGCGCCAAATCAATGAGCTGCTCGTGTAATCCAGGGACATGATGGGCCCTTCACAGAGCACTATGCTTTGCTTGATAGATGAGGGCCCTGATTGGGGACCCTTATTAATTTACAATTCCCTAACAGTCAGTGTCATACTTATCATGAAGAAAGACCGCGCCACTGCTATGGGGTCTGTACTGAGGGGGAGTCTGGCGCTAAATTCCCTTTTTCTGCTTCCCGGGAAAAAATCAACCACATTTTCCTGCAGTCGTTACTAGAGGGAACTCTGTGCACATAGATTTTTACATCTTACATTGAGTTCAAAGGTAATTTATATACATAAATTCCCATGCACTGGGCTCCCCCTAGTGGTGGCTGCAGGCAGGGAGTTTTATCACATTCTGTTTCAAGGGAAGCAGGAGATTTAGAGTTCGTTGGGGGAGTCATATCAATGTATTTATATCGTCTGGTGCAAATACTTTGACTAATATGATGTTCAGAGTTAGAGCCATATTAATAAAGTGGGTAAAAGCATGACTTTTTTTAATGATTCCTCCATGAATTAAAAAAAAAAAGTAAATTAGAAGTTTTGCTAAGGGACTGTATATGTTGTGGGTTTTATGAACTAGACAACCCATTTACAGTGCATCTGTCAGCAGATTGGCTGACCTGTTTCACTTGCCTTTTGGAGCTGAGGGCATCTGTGTTGGTCCCATGCTCATATGTGCCTGCTTTGATAAGAAAAATGAAGTCTTAAGATATGCAAATGAGCATCTAGGAGCAACGTGGGCGTTGCTGTTACACCTAGAGGCTCTGCTCTCTCTGCAACTGCCGCATCTTCTCCACTTTGATTGAAAGGGCCAGGCAGTGTAAATGTGATCACGTCTGGCCCTGTCAAAGTGCAGAGGGCGCAGCAGTTGCAAAGAGAGCTGAGCCTCTAGGTGTAATGGCAACTTCCCCATTGTTCCTAGAGGCTCATTTGCATTTATTAAAACTTTATTTTTCTCAGCAATGAGAGCACATATGAATAGGGCATCTGTGCCCTTTAATAGGTAAGCGCTTGCAGGAGGAACATCTAGCTTCGACAGCTAGTCCAGACAGTCTTTCCTAAAAACCTGCTTCTGTTTTGTAGAGGCTCATCAGGGCAGGACACGTACTTCTCTTCTACATATGATTACAATGGTGGAAAACAATACACAATTGATAGGAGATTTTAGTGTGTGCGGTGCCAAAAGTCTCTTACTGATCTCCAGAATGAATCTGTGGTCTGTGACTGAGGATCTCGTAAGGGAAAGAGGTTTCCCCTCTGTTCACCATCAGTTCCGGCAAAGGACTTTTCAATGGACTCCAGTAACACTTCTCACTTAATGAATGGAGCAGGACTTCTGCCAGCTGCCTGCTCGCCGCCTGGTAAACAATAGAAAAAAAATAAAATAACAAAATTAAAAAAGCAAAATGTAATACATATGTAATCCTCTGAGCCTGGAAAATAATCTGCGGCGCTCATTTATTGTGTGCAGGCAAATGATCATGTCCAGAGATTTGTGTGGAGCCTCAACCCCTGTCTAAGCCCCTAATAATAGGAGGAATATGAGATTATCAAATCCTGTTCAATGTCAACACATGGAAATGGTTACCGGCCAGGATAGGACTGATGGGAAAGGTACACACAGCCGCCTAGGGTTCGTTTATCGTTCCTGCAGTCTAAATGAACCTCCATCTAAAAATGTTCACAGCGCAGGAAGAGCAGAAGGGGCTGACATAGCTGTACTATTATAAGGATCCATCTTATAGGTGCACACTATAGTAAAAGTGTAACCACTACTAAAAAATACAATGCAATCGAGTCAATTAATGAAATTATCCCCGCTCATATATACAGTGCCTTCGAAAGTATTCGGCCCCCTGGAACTTTTCAACCTTTTGCCACATTTCAGGCTTCAAACTAAAAGATATAACATTTTAAATTTTTGGTGAAGAATCAACAACAAGTGGGTCACAATTGTGAAGTGGAACAAAATTTATTGGATCATTTAAACTTTTTTTGTAATAATAAAACTGAAAAGTTGGGCGTGCAAAATTATTCGTCCCATTTACTTTCAGTTCAGAAAACTCACTCCAGAAGTTGATTGAGGATCTCTGAATGATCCAATGTTGTCCTAAATGACTGATGAAGATAAATAGAATCCACCTGTGTGTAATCAAGTCTCCGTATAAATGCACCTGCTCTGTGATAGTCTCAGGGTTCTGCATCATGAAGACCAAGGAACACACCAGGCAGGTCCGTGATACTGTTGTGGAAAAGTTTAAAGCCGGATATGGATACCAAAAGGTTCCCAAGCTTTAAACATCCCAAGTAGCACTGTGCAAGCGATCATATTGAAATGGAAGGAGTATCAGACCACTGCAAATCTACCAAGACCCGGCCGTCCCTCTAAACTTTCATCTCAATCAAGGAGAAGACTGATCAGAGATGCAGCCAAGAGGCCCATGATCACTCTGGATGAACTGCAGAGATCTACAGCTGAGGTGGGAGAGTCTGTCCATAGGACAACAATCAGTCCAACACTTCACAAATCTGCCCTTTATGGAAGAGTGGTAAGAAGAAAGCCATTTCTCAAAGATATCCAAAAAAAGTCTTGTTTACAGTTTGCCACAAGCCACCTGGGAGACACACCAAACATGTGGAAGAAGGGGCTCTGGTCAGATCAAACCAAAATCCAACTTTTTGGAAACAATGCAAAACGATATGTTTGGCGTAAAAGCAACACAGCTCATCACCCTGAACACACCATCCCCACTGTCAAACATGGTGGTGGCAGCATCATGGTTTGGGCCTGCTTTTCATCAGCAGGGACAGGGAAGATGGTTAAAATTGCTGGGAAGATGGATGGAGCCAAATACAGGACCATTCTGGATGAAAACCTGTTGGAGTCTGCAAAAGACCTGAGACTAGGACGGAGATTTATCTTCCAACAAGACAATGATCCCAAACATAAAGCAAAATCTACAATGGAATGGTTCAAAAATAAACGTATCCAGGTCTTAGAATGGCCAAGTCAAAGTCCAGACCTGAATCCAATTGAGAATATGTGGAAAGAGCTGAAAACTGCTGTTCACAAACGCTCTCCATCCAACCTGAAAGAGCTCGAGCTGTTTTGCAAGGAAGAATGGGCAAGAATTTCAGTCTCTAGATGTGCAAAACTGATAGAGACATACCCCAAGCGACTTCCAGCTGTAATCGCAGCAAAAGGTGGTGCAACGAAGTATTAACCCTTTCAGTACAGAGCCACTTTTCACCTTAAATCCCGGGCCGATTTTTGCAAATCTGACATGTGTCACTTTATGTGGTAATAACTTTAGAACGCTTTTACTTATCTAGGCCATTCTGAGACTGTTTTCTCGTGACACATTGTACTTCATGACAGTCATAAATTTGAGTCAATATATGTCACCCTTATTTATGAAAAAATCCCAAATTTACCAAAAAATTTGAAAAATTAGCAAATTTCCAAATGTCAATTTCTCTACTTTTAAAATACATAGTAATACCTCCAAAAATAGTTATTACTTAACATTCCCCATATGTCTACTTTATGTTGGCATCATTTTGTAAATGTCATTTTATTTTTTTAGGAAGTTAGAGGGCTTTAGAAGCAATTTTTCAAATTTTCAACAAAATTTCTCAAACCATATTTTTGAGCACCAATTCAGTTATAAAGTGATTTTGTGAGGCTTACCTAATGGAAACCCCCATAAATGACCCCATTTTAGAAACTACACCCCTCAAGTTCTGAAAAACTGATGTTACAAACTTTATTAACCCTTGAGGTATTCCACAAGAATTAAAGGAAAATGGAGGTGAAATTTCAAAATTTCACTTTTTTGGTAGATTATTCATGTTAATAATAATAACACAGCAAGGATTAACAGCAAACTAAACCTCAATATACATTGCTCTGATTCTGCAGTTTACAGAAATACCCCATATGTGGTGGTAACGTCTCTATGGATTTGTGGCAGTGGTCAGAAGGAAAGGAGCACCATACAGATTTTGGGGGCAGATTTTGCTAGAATAGTTTTTAAGCAACATTTTGTATTTGAGAGACCCTGACGTACCCCTACAGTGCAAACCCTCAAAGAGTAACCCCATTTTGGAAACTACACCCTTCAACGAATATATTAAGGGGGGTACTGGCCACTTTGACCCCCTAAGCGTTTTACGGAATTTGGAAACACTTGACTGTGAAAATGAAAAGTTTCATTTCTTCCAATAAAATGTTGCTTTAGCCCCAAATTTTTCATTTTCACAAGGGGTAACAGGAGAAAAGCACCCCATAATTTGTTCCCCATTTTCTCCCGAGTACGGCAACATCCCATATGTGGTGGTAAACTGCTGTGGGGGCACATGGCAGGACTCAGAACAGAAGGAGCGCCATATGGATTTTAAAAAAACAGGTTTTGATGGATTGGTTTGCGGGAGCCATTGATTTTTATTTTTTTGAGTTATTGTCTTCTGTGGGGGCTCATTTTTTGCAGGACGAGATGACGGTTTGATTGGTACCATTTTGGGGTAAATACGCCTTTTTGATCGTGTGGTATTACACTTTTTGTGAGGCAAAGTGAAAAAAAATGGCTGTTGTGGCATAGTTTTTTAAAAAAAATTTTTAAGCATTCGCCTGAGGGGGCCATCTCATGTAATATTTTTATAGAGCAGGTTGTTACGGACGCGGCGATACCCAATATGTCTAACTTTTTGATTTTTGGAAAGTTTTACACATTAGATTTATTTTTGAACAGAATAAAATCTTTTTTTTTTGTGTTGCCATTTTCAGAGAGCCATATTTTTTTTATTTTTCGGGCGATTGTCTCAGGTAGGGTATCATTTTTGCGGGACAAGATGACGGTTTGATTGGTACCATTTTGGGATAAATACGCCTTTTTGATTGCCTGCTATTACACTTTTTGTAAGGGAAGGTGACCAAAAAATGTCTGTTTTGGCACGGTTTTTTTGTTGTTGTTTTTTACTGCGTTCACCTGGCGGGGTGGATGACATGATATTTTTATAGAGCCGGTCGATACGGACGCGGCGATACCTAATATGTTTATCTTTCTTTTTTTTACAATTTTTTTAGCTTTTTTTGGGAAAATGGTGTGGTTTTTTTTTACTTGAAACTTTTATTATTTTTTTTTAGGAAACTTTATTTTTTAACTTTATTTTTTAACTTTATTTTTTAACTTTATTTAACTTTTGGGGGTCTGATCCCCTTTACAATGCAGTACAATACTTTTGTATTGTAATGCATTGGCTGTAAGTGTATTACTCAATGTAATACACTTACAGCCTCCTTCCTGTGCGATCCAGGGGGCTGGATCGCACAGACACGCAGGGATAGCAGCCACGATGCCTAAGGAAGGCATCGGGCTGCTATCCGAGCCATCGGGTCCCTGTCACAGCAGCGCGGGGACCTGATGGCCCCCCGTTCGCCATCCTCAATCCCTTAACTCCCGCACACCACATGTGCCGCGGTCAGCGCTGACCACGGCACATGAAGGGTTAATGCGCCGGCATCGGTGTTTTCACCGATGCTGGCGCATTCAGCAGGGGTCCAGCACCTGGGCACATTCCCCATATGTCTACTTTATGTTGGCATCATTTTGTAAATGTCATTTTATTTTTTTAGGAAGTTAGAGGGCTTTAGAAGCAATTTTTCAAATTTTCAACAAAATTTCTCAAACCATATTTTTGAGCACCAATTCAGTTATAAAGTGATTTTGTGAGGCTTACCTAATGGAAACCCCCATAAATGACCCCATTTTAGAAACTACACCCCTCAAGTTCTGAAAAACTGATGTTACAAACTTTATTAACCCTTGAGGTATTCCACAAGAATTAAAGGAAAATGGAGGTGAAATTTCAAAATTTCCCTTTTTTGGTAGATTATTCATGTTAATAATAATAACACAGCAAGGATTAACAGCAAACTAAACCTCAATATACATTGCTCTGATTCTGCAGTTTACAGAAATACCCCATATGTGGTGGTAAACGTCTCTATGGATTTGTGGCAGTGGTCAGAAGGAAAGGAGCACCATACAGATTTTGGGGGCAGATTTTGCTAGAATAGTTTTTAAGCAACATTTTGTATTTGAGAGACCCTGACGTACCCCTACAGTGCAAACCCTCAAAGAGTAACCCCATTTTGGAAACTACACCCTTCAACGAATATATTAAGGGGGGTACTGGCCACTTTGACCCCCTAAGCGTTTTACGGAATTTGGAAACACTTGACTGTGAAAATGAAAAGTTTCATTTCTTCCAATAAAATGTTGCTTTAGCCCCAAATTTTTCATTTTCACAAGGGGTAACAGGAGAAAAGCACCCCATAATTTGTTCCCCATTTTCTCCCGAGTACGGCAACATCCCATATGTGGTGGTAAACTGCTGTGGGGGCACATGGCAGGACTCAGAACAGAAGGAGCGCCATATGGATTTTAAAAAAACAGGTTTTGATGGATTGGTTTGCGGGAGCCATTGATTTTTATTTTTTTGAGTTATTGTCTTCTGTGGGGGCTCATTTTTTGCAGGACGAGATGACGGTTTGATTGGTACCATTTTGGGGTAAATACGCCTTTTTGATCGTGTGGTATTACACTTTTTGTGAGGCAAAGTGAAAAAAAATGGCTGTTGTGGCATAGTTTTTTAAAAAAAATTTTTAAGCATTCGCCTGAGGGGGCCATCTCATGTAATATTTTTATAGAGCAGGTTGTTACGGACGCGGCGATACCCAATATGTCTAACTTTTTGATTTTTGGAAAGTTTTACACATTAGATTTATTTTTGAACAGAATAAAATCTTTTTTTTTTGTGTTGCCATTTTCAGAGAGCCATATTTTTTTTATTTTTCGGGCGATTGTCTCAGGTAGGGTATCATTTTTGCGGGACAAGATGACGGTTTGATTGGTACCATTTTGGGATAAATACGCCTTTTTGATTGCCTGCTATTACACTTTTTGTAAGGGAAGGTGACCAAAAAATGTCTGTTTTGGCACGGTTTTTTTGTTGTTGTTTTTTACTGCGTTCACCTGGCGGGGTGGATGACATGATATTTTTATAGAGCCGGTCGATACGGACGCGGCGATACCTAATATGTTTATCTTTCTTTTTTTTTACAATTTTTTTAGCTTTTTTTGGGAAAATGGTGTGGTTTTTTTTTACTTGAAACTTTTATTATTTTTTTTTAGGAAACTTTATTTTTTAACTTTATTTTTTAACTTTATTTAACTTTTGGGGGTCTGATCCCCTTTACAATGCAGTACAATACTTTTGTATTGTAATGCATTGGCTGTAAGTGTATTACTCAATGTAATACACTTACAGCCTCCTTCCTGTGCGATCCAGGGGACTGGATCGCACAGACACGCAGGGATAGCAGCCACGATGCCTAAGGAAGGCATCGGGCTGCTATCCGAGCCATCGGGTCCCTGTCACAGCAGCGCGGGGACCTGATGGCCCCCCGTTCGCCATCCTCAATCCCTTAACTCCCGCACACCACATGTGCCGCGGTCAGCGCTGACCACGGCACATGAAGGGTTAATGCGCCGGCATCGGTGTTTTCACCGATGCTGGCGCATTCAGCAGGGGTCCAGCACCTGGGCACATTCCCCATATGTCTACTTTATGTTGGCATCATTTTGTAAATGTCATTTTATTTTTTTAGGAAGTTAGAGGGCTTTAGAAGCAATTTTTCACATTTTCAACAAAATTTCTCAAACCATATTTTTGAGCACCAATTCAGTTATAAAGTGATTTTGTGAGGCTTACCTAATGGAAACCCCCATAAATGACCCCATTTTAGAAACTACACCCCTCAAGTTCTGAAAAAGTGATGTTACAAACTTTATTAACCCTTGAGGTATTCCACAAGAATTAAAGGAAAATGGAGGTGAAATTTCAAAATTTCACTTTTTTGGTAGATTATTCATGTTAATAATAATAACACAGCAAGGATTAACAGCAAACTAAACCTCAATATACATTGCTCTGATTCTGCAGTTTACAGAAATACCCCATATGTGGTGGTAAACGTCTCTATGGATTTGTGGCAGTGGTCAGAAGGAAAGGAGCACCATACAGATTTTGGGGGCAGATTTTGCTAGAATAGTTTTTAAGCAACATTTTGTATTTGAGAGACCCTGACGTACCCCTACAGTGCAAACCCTCAAAGAGTAACCCCATTTTGGAAACTACACCCTTCAACGAATATATTAAGGGGGGTACTGGCCACTTTGACCCCCTAAGCGTTTTACGGAATTTGGAAACACTTGACTGTGAAAATGAAAAGTTTCATTTCTTCCAATAAAATGTTGCTTTAGCCCCAAATTTTTCATTTTCACAAGGGGTAACAGGAGAAAAGCACCCCATAATTTGTTCCCCATTTTCTCCCGAGTATGGCAACATCCCATATGTGGTGGTAAACTGCTGTGGGGGCACATGGCAGGACTCAGAACAGAAGGAGCGCCATATGGATTTTAAAAAAACAGGTTTTGATGGATTGGTTTGCGGGAGCCATTGATTTTTATTTTTTTGAGTTATTGTCTTATGTGGGGGCTCATTTTTTGCAGGACGAGATGACGGTTTGATTGGTACCATTTTGGGGTAAATACGCCTTTTTGATCGTGTGGTATTACACTTTTTGTGAGGCAAAGTGAAAAAAAATGGCTGTTGTGGCATAGTTTTTTAAAAAAAATTTTTAAGCATTCGCCTGAGGGGGCCATCTCATGTAATATTTTTATAGAGCAGGTTGTTACGGACGCGGCGATACCCAATATGTCTAACTTTTTGATTTTTGGAAAGTTTTACACATTAGATTTATTTTTGAACAGAATAAAATCTTTTTTTTTGTGTTGCCATTTTCAGAGAGCCATATTTTTTTTATTTTTCGGGCGATTGTCTCAGGTAGGGTATCATTTTTGCGGGACAAGATGACGGTTTGATTGGTACCATTTTGGGATAAATACGCCTTTTTGATTGCCTGCTATTACACTTTTTGTAAGGGAAGGTGACCAAAAAATGTCTGTTTTGGCACGGTTTTTTTGTTGTTGTTTTTTACTGCGTTCACCTGGCGGGGTGGATGACATGATATTTTTATAGAGCCGGTCGATACGGACGCGGCGATACCTAATATGTTTATCTTTCTTTTTTTTTACAATTTTTTTAGCTTTTTTTGGGAAAATGGTGTGGTTTTTTTTTACTTGAAACTTTTATTATTTTTTTTTAGGAAACTTTATTTTTTAACTTTATTTTTTAACTTTATTTAACTTTTGGGGGTCTGATCCCCTTTACAATGCAGTACAATACTTTTGTATTGTAATGCATTGGCTGTAAGTGTATTACTCAATGTGCGATCCAGGGGGCTTCCTGTGCGATCCAGGGGGCTGGATCGCACAGACACGCAGGGATAGCAGCCACGATGCCTAAGGAAGGCATCGGGCTGCTATCCGAGCCATCGGGTCCCTGTCACAGCAGCGCGGGGACCTGATGGCCCCCCGCTCGCCATCCTGAATCCCTTAACTCCCGCACACCACATGTGCCGCGGTTAGCGCTGACCACGGCACATGAAGGGTTAATGCGCCGGCATCAGTGTTTTCACCGATGCTGGCGCATTCAGCAGGGGTCCGGCACCTGGGCACAGCCAGACCCCCGTCACTGATCGGGCAGACGCAGCTCCTACATCCGCCCGATCAGCGCGCCGTACATGTATGGCGCTGGGACTCTAAGGGTTAATGCAAGGGGGCAGAATAGTTTTGCACACCCCGCTTATCAGTTTTATTATTACAAAAAAAGTTTAAATGATCCAATAAATTTCGTTCCACTTCACAATTGAGACCCACTTGTTGATTCTTCACCAAAAATTTAAAATGTTATATCTTTTTGTTTGAAGCCTGAAATGTGGCAAAAGGTTGAAAAGTTCCAGGGGGCCAAATACTTTCGCAAGGCACTGTACAAAGGGGAAGCAGCCTGTACATTTTGATATAAAGATGCATTATGAATGCTGCCACCGATCCGCTATACACCTGGAAGATTCCGGCTATTTGAATACAGTAGGAATGCCGTAAACTTAGCCCGGCCATCTAGACCTTCCCCGGATTTATCACAGGGGCTCAGGCTGGATGATACATGTGCTGCAGGGATAGTCAGTTTTCTCTGACTCTATAGCAACAGAATTTAATGTCAGAATTGTAGTGCAATTTTGGGGCATAAAGTCACAGCCCATGCCCACTTTCCCAGGGAAGCCACACCCCTTCTCACTAAGCCCCACCTCTTTTCCAGCAAGCTGAAAAAACTGCTGAAACACCAGTTGTGCTAAATTACACCATTTTTTTTTTTAAAGAGATCCTAGAAGCAAACACATTGGTAAATCTGGGCCTCTGATTTCTGGTATGATCTTGCTTTCTTGCTCAGATCAGCGAACAAAAACGTAGCCTAAAGCAACTATACAGTTGGCCTGACCTTCTGTTAAAGAGGACCTCTCACCTCTCCTGACATGCCTGTTTTAATAGCTTCATGCATTCCCCATGTAATAACAATTCTGGAACATCTATTCTTATGTCTCTATGTTCTGCCATTCCTTTATTATTTCTACTAGAAGTTATGAACGATTTGCTAGCAGTCTGCAGTAAGGGTACAGAGGGGAGGTAACCAGTTGGGGGTGTGTACCTGCACAGACGCACTCTATCCAATCAGTGCTGCCATTGTCAGACTGGATTAAAAGTACTTTTCCCTCAAAATAAGGGAAAAGATCTCTAGACCTACAAGACATTGTGCCTAGTTGATTGATGATGTTCCTGCTGACAGAGTCCCTTTAAAGATGAGTTTAGATAGCATTTTCTTTTCAATCCTCTTGGATTCCTCTTCATCGCCCTCATGTCAGCGTTGGTGAAGGATTACTGGGGTGGAGGAGAAGCTCGATATTGTTTCTGTACATTATAGTCAGAAATGCGGTGGTCGAAAGCTTCATTTCAGTTGGAGACAATGGTAGCCGTGTACTCAATGTCCACCAGGAGACCACTTTCCTCACTACGAGTTATACAATACAATTATACAAAATAGCCCCTTTTATTACCATTTAAATAAGAATAGCGAAGTGTGATAACAGTTATAAGGAAACGTAGGACGCCGGATAATGCGCACTTTCCGGGGGGATATGAAGAGCCATTGTGATTGTTTCCGTAGAAGTTTAATTAAAGTGTCTGGACGGGAACATGATTCAAGAGCTTAAGTGCAATAAAAACTGTTGCTAGCTGCTGGAATATAGACTTGCTGCCGTCATATCCCTTATAATCGATATCTTACACCTCTTTAACAGCCTCTGTCAGTGTCAGCATGATCAACCCTATTAAGCTAGGCATACTGCCCGGTAGGGTTGATCATGCTGATTAAAATGATGTAAAAACAACTGCAGAGATATCCCCATGCTGATGTCTAGCCCTGTCAATCAAAACGAAGGGAGAGTACGCAGAGGAATTTTACAAAATCAGTGCTCCAAGGATTCAGCCCCACCTCCTGGTGCTCCAATGTGCTCATTTGAATATCAATAAAAAATGTAAATATCTCTGCAGCTGTTTAAAGGGGTTATCCGAGACTATATAAACCCCCCTTCATGTGTCGGGCCCCTCACGGCAATAATATTTTTTTAAACTCATTTTATTGAAGAATTAAACAAGTAGGGTACAGCAAGTAGTACAGTTAATCGAACACAACAAAAAGCAGTGCAAGGTACATGTTCACACAGGTCAATGAACCACATCGCATGAAACGCTCTATGTTACATTCAAAAGAGTTGTATGCAGTTGTCTCGACTGAGAAATGGTTAATGGAGAGGAACACCATGCACCCCAGACCTTCCAGAATTTTTGCGGGCACCCTCTGTTTATGAAGATGATTCTTTCAAAAGGAATGAGTTGGTTAACCAAAGACTTCCATTGGGTTACAGTTGGAAGACGGTCAGCCATCCATCTAATAGCCATTGCTTTCCTTGCTAAGAATAGGGTCTCTCTCAGAAAGATACTTTCGTGATGGGTCCATACGTCCTCTTCCAAGAGACCCAGCAGACACATTTTGGGATCTAGAGCGAGGGGCCTAGACAAGACTACCGAACACCGATCAAAGGGTAATTAGAGATAGGTCGCCCAGAATCCCTCAATTGAGCCTGAAGTGCGTGGCGCACCTGCAAATACCTATAAAACACAGTACATGGTAATCCGTATTTCTCCTGCAACTGCTCAAAAGACCTCAAAATCCCATTACTATAGAAATCCTGCAATCTAAGTATGTTGTAACGCTTCCACATAACCGATCCATCATGCCCTTGGAGGTGTATAAATAAGGGATTGTCCCATAATGGGATGTCATCTGCCCAATCTCTATATTGATTAAGTTTTGCAGCCGACCACACCTGATGCGCCAGCCGATGCAAGGGAAGAGCTTCCCCAGAGAATAAGTGAATACCCTCGAGTACTGGCCATAGTGTAGTCAGCCGCAAACAGCGACATAGATAATATTCTGCATTAGGCAGATCAGATTGTGTCACCCATGACGGCGATAATATTTACCTTGGTCCCTGCTCCCTGCGCCGATTCTTGTCCCCGTACAGCCACTGCTGCTTCTCCCCATGCAAGGATGAAAACATCCTGTGTTGGGGGGGGACAGCCAATGGCAGGCGGGGATACTAGGGAGGCTCGTCCCTGTCCCCGCCTGCCATTGGCTGCTCCCCCTGTCACCTGATGTTTTCATCCCTGCACGGGGAGAAGCAGCAGCGGCTGTACGGGGACAAGGAGCAGTGCAGGGACCAAGGTAAGTATAATCACTGCGAGGGGCCCGGCACATGAAGGGAGGGTTACATAGTCTCAGATAACCCCTTTAACATACAGACAACATAAAGGAATTGTTCTTATGAGCATGATGAACTCTACCGTACTTGGTTTAATAGGGTTGATCATGCTGACAGAGCTCCTTTAAACTGCTATAAATAATTGTTTGGTGTTGGAGGACTCCACCAAAGTCGGTGAGATTGGTTGACAATAGAGATGGTCGAAAAAAAATCTTATATTACTTTTAATTTAAGGACAATTATTGATTTTTGAAGTTTTATGGAAACAATGGTTTTATTTATTTTTATATATTTATTGTTTACATTACTTTATTAACCTTTAAAAGGGTTTTCCAAGATTTTACTGATTACCTATCCATCGGATTATCAGTACCTGATCGGTGGGGGTTCGACACCCAGGATCTCCGCCGATCAGCTGTTTGAGAAGGCACCGGCTGCCCTGCGAGCGCCAGTGCCTTCTCCACGCTCACTAAGCACACCGTACATTGGCTGTGCTTGGTATCGCAGCTCAGCCCCATTCACTTCTATGAGGATGAGCTACTCCTAGGCCACATGACCAATGAGGTGATGTCACTGGCCTAGAAAAAGCTGTGAGAAGGCCACTTTACCCCTCGATCAGGCGACCCCCACCGATCAGGTACTGATGAACTATCCAGAGTTTGTTTTTTTATACTCTCACTATAGAACATGGATTTTGTAATGGAGTGTATAGCCTTGTATACCACTGCATTATAGCCTTTCAATGGAACAGTGACAGACAGTCTATTAGGCTGTGTCTGTGGTACAGTCTAATAGGCATACAGTCACGGCAGGCCTAGGGGCCTTTGTTAGGCTCCTAGCTGCCATAGCAATGCATCAGGGCCCTGCAATTGTATTAGAGAGTGGCCAATGGTTATAAGGAGCTTCTGTGTAACTGCCTAGATGTCTTGGTCCGTACTGACTGCAGCATCTAGGGAGTTAAGCAGCCTGCATCAGAGGTTAAGTCTCATGCCGGCCATTCAGTAATCTGGGTCATGGCATCAGAGCAGCCTGTGCAAGGTCTTTTCAGTCTCTGCTGTCTGCACCAGGATTAAAGGAAAGAGTACAGGCTGGACTGATACAGCGCCAAACCAGTGTTCTGCTTTAAAAGGGTTCTGTCCTTTGAACAATCTCTACTTGTCAGAAGGGTCAATTCATAATAAGATGAGTAAATACTGTCCCTAAGCTGGGACCCTCAGCGATCAGCAGTAATCAATGCTGAAGCCTGGCAATAAGCGCTCAATTTCCCTGCAGCGCCACCACAGGGGAAATGAAGCATTACACAATGCAGATTGATATCAATGGTTTGTCCTCCAGAGTTAGGTTAGTATTACTCCAGCAGGTCCGGCAGACAATTGTCAGGAAGGAAGTGTTCTCTCCCGAAAATTGCCTGCTCGTCAGCAGAGGAGACAGTTGGTATTACATGCAGCAATCTCCTCCACAGTATGCAGAGGAGCGATCGCTAATATCATCACTGGTCCCCATACAGAAACATTATTTGCCGGCAGCAGAACTTGTTTAGTTGGAAGGATCTGCCGCCGGTATATGATTTTTAAACCTACTTAAAGACAGCGATTGCCCGATGGACGAGCACCGAGTAATCGGCGGCACTATTACACAGGCAGATCTTCCCTAACGAGTGTTCCTACGAATGATCTGCTTGACAATCGCCTGGTGTAATACAGGCTTTAGAGATGGGCTTTGTTTGTGTGTGAGACATCTATGAAACAATTATTCTCACAATTATTCACAGCAAGAAGGTGAGGATGTGGCTAATGAGCAGCAGCTCTTGTGTGCTGTCTCCATTACCACAGTCTGTCCTGTCCGTCCTCTCTGTACTTCATGTCTCCTCATGAACTCCAATCCATTCACCTGAAGAGCTTATCAAATGTATTCAGGACCGTAACCCCTGACAAGCAGAGCGGAGAGGAGGATGAGACAGCTCTTTACCTCAGTGTTGTGAAGTAACTTCTCCTGCTGTGTGATTAGGACAGGTTTTGTGTGTAATGATAGGACGGCGGCCATTTTGTTTCTCCTAATAATTGCTCCCTAGACAACATGAGACATTATAAATAATGAAAGTTATTTGGGAATATATTTATAATAAAGTAATATTTAAGTATTTTCATTTTCTTAATTCCAGGAGAACCCCTTTAAGGAGAGCCAGAACCCTGCCTAAGCTGCATTGCAAAGAATTAAATCCATGCTGGATATCCGCAGCATAAAATGAACATGCTGCAGATTTAATATCCATACTGTAAATTAATTTAATCTCTGCATTTTTTCTGTAGCATGGGTGCAATTATCAGGATGAGCCATATGGATGCTCGTTCTTGATAACTGCCCCGACAGTCAACGAAAGGTCCCAACGATCACCTGACGAATGAGGAAAAAGCTTGTTCCTCAAGTGATCACATCTCAGAAAACCATCCGACAATGGATCGTCCTGTGTAAACGGGGAATCTGTGTGGTGGGTGAGGAACGGCAGTGGCAGATGTGTGTCCCCATACACAGGAGATGACTGATACACGTAAATGCAGCTACCACCTCCGCTCAATGATCAGTCAATTATGAGGAACATTCTTGATAATTGCCTGTGCACTGGCTCATGTAAAAAGGGCCTTCAGACAGCCGCTCGTCATATTTACAGGATAAGGTACTCATGTAACCACAATTTTTCCATAGGAAAAGGCCATTACTAGCAGAAGGCTAACGTCAAGGCTCAACCACCTAATTGACCACAATCCCCTGATCTACAGACAACAATAGCTACCTTCAACTCAAAGAGGAAGAAATGGGGGAGGGGGAAGTCTTCAGAAAGACATTACATAGATATATCGGCCACTATTAGCTTGTACACAATGGAATAAAATACAGATGGATTATGTGATCATGGAAAACATACATACAAAAAGCCTGGGGTGTTCAGCGGACATATATAGTATACAGTAAAAGCAGAAGAGGGTGGCATTAATGTGAGCGTGCAACACTGATAGATAGCCTATTGAACTCTGCCTTTGGGAGGGCCTAATAGACTTCCATAGATGGCAAACCTGGTCACCATTGTTAGTGCCACCAGCTGCCATGATAACCCCTGTGATCGTGTCACAGGGAGCATGAGGGGACATCCGAGGTAATCCTTTCCTCTGTCTAACCACTTAGATGTCACAGTTGCTATTGACTGTAGCATCTAAGGGTCCATTCAAATGTCCGCAACTGTTTTGCGGTCCGCAAATTGCGGATCTGCAAAACACAGACACCGTCAGACACGGTGTGCTGTCCGCATCTTTTGCGGCCCCATTGAAAATAAATGGGTCCGCACCCGTTCTGCAAAATTGCGGAACAGATACGGACCCATTTTGTGGACGTGTGAATGGACACTAAGGGGTTAAACTGCTGGGACTGGAGTGCTCTCTAATCCAGGCAGTTATGGAATGAGCTTGACTGTGGAGTACAGATCCCATATACTTTCTATGGATCTGTACTCCACACGACTGAAAAGCTGAGAAGTGCTGATGAAAATGACTCTTATTTTTTATGCAAATTAGGTCTTCAGTGCACCAAGGGGCGTGGCTAACATGGGGAAGGTACACTGAGTGGCTAGGCCCCTCCCCCCACTGCACTGAAGCCCTCATTTGTGTAATGAATACAAGTCTTTTTTTTCCTCCTGAACACTACAACCGATTTTCACAAGACAGGTATCACTGTAATCAGCAGTATCAACCCCACAGGTGGTATGCCTGGTTTAATAGGGCTGATCTGAGTGCACTTTAATTTTCACCTCATCTTGTTGCTTCACCATGTTGACTACATTTTAGTTGGCCATTAGTTTATGAGAAGCCAATTCAAAAGTGACAACCAATATGGATGCACCCTCTGATGTCACTTTGCCAAAATGGCCACTAAAGCAAAACCAAAAAAGTAAATAGGGGAGATTTATCAATCAGATTCCACCTTTCATTTTCCAAAGAAGCGCTGAAGAATGAAAGGTGGAATCTAATTGGTTGCTATGGGCAACTAAGACAGTTCTGCTTTACACCAGTTTTGATAAATCTCCCCCAGTATCTCTATAGGTAAATGGAGCATAAATACCAAACTCTGACCGCTGCTGTGATGCTCAATGTGGACATTTTTTTACATTATGGATGGAAATAGGTTTTAAAGAATAAGAGATATAAAGGTAAATAATAAGTAATAAATAAGAATATGTGCATATTTAATTATTACATACCATGTACAGTATGCATGTATGTCTCCAGTTCTCAGGATATGATCGCTACACACAGCAACATATGTTCAGTTGGCAGAAGGAAAAAAATCTATTAGATTATGTTCCTGTTTTACTGCACAATCTGTTCCATAATTATAAGCTTTTGACTAAGTTGATATTAAAGAACACATCAAAAAGCAAGGACACATCTGCTTAGGTCAGTCTCTAGATGTAAACAAGAATGTGTTCAATTCAATGACAGCAAGCAGAGATCCTACAAATGAAAAAAGTGCACCACAAATTTGTACAGTATTGGAAACTGTAATTTTAACTAGACTGGGCAACCTTTTTAAAGGGGTTGTGCGGGCGGTATATATTAATGACCTATCCTTAGGATAGGCCATCAATACCTGATAGGTGAGGGTCCGACACCCACGTCAATCAGCTGTTTGAAAAGGATGGCCGTGTTCTATACAAGTGCTACCTCCTCTTCATTACACTACACTTCATCTCCCTTGTAGAGGCAGCGTAGTGTAATTCCAAGTACTCGCTCCATTCAAGTGAATTATACTGCACTTACGAGACGATGGGCAGTGTAATGAAGAGAAAGCAACGATCGCGTGGAATGCCGCCTCCTCTTCAAACAGCTGATCGGCAAGGGGCCGGGAGTCAGACGATAGGTCATCATTATATACCGCCCACACAACCCCTTTAAACGGGTATTCTCATCTTAGACAATTGGGGCATATCGCTAGGATATGCCCCATTGTCTTATAGGTGCGGGTCCCACCGCTGGGACCCGCACCTATATCGAGAACGGAGCCCCCAAAGTAAAGGAGGGCGTACTTTGTATGCGCAGCCGCCCTCCATTCATTTCTATGGGAGCAGCAGGGGAGCTGCGCCTGGTGGTTGCCGGACCCTGGGAAACCCCCTCCAGGGTGCTCCCCCCTCCGATCCCTCCCGCTGGGACCTGCACCTATAAGACAATGGGGGCATATCCAAGCGATATGCCCCCATTGTCTAAGATGAGAATACCCCTTTAAGGAACATTTATCTCTAAAATAGTTATAATAAAATTAATAAACATAGAAAATCCTCCTGCGCTTAATTGGTTTCCCTAAAGAGAGATTATAGAGTTTCTTCTTCAAGCAAAAAATAAAAAGCTGTTTGTTGTCTATAAAGGGAACTTGCTAGATAATGAAGTCCTGTGATCACAGCAGCAGTGGCACCGATTCAAGCAGGTAGTTTTAACTCTCTCTGCAGTGGGGTGAAGGGAGGTGTGGCTAGAGTAATGTCAGCTAGCAGGATAGTAGAGATAGTGACTGTGACCGGGCTGCAGTGCCACTGTACCTGTAATAAGGAAGACAATGATAACACTCTGCATTTTTTGTCCGGCCGCCTCTCGGCTTGTTTGCCGTGCTGTGGCCAGACCTCTGGTCCGCCCCTATTATAGTGAATGAGGCTGGAGCGCACTTCCCGCGGCACGGTGGGCTAGTGTTAGCACAGATTCGGTAGGCTGTTCTCCCTGCCGGAACAGCCTGCGGGACCCTGCTAGCGCAATTGTGAAAGTAGCCTAATATGCATACAACAGCTATCTTTAATGTATGGCTGGCCTTAGAATTCTGTGCACGAATCAGCAGGCTCAGGATGAACAATTCTCCAGGTCCTTCCTGACAGGGAAGTGAATGGTTAATGTAAGTTGCCCCCCCTAAGGGTATTGCTTTTTTCGAATTGCACTGGCTTTTAAAGCAAGTAAAAAGCCAGACTCCTGCTTTAACAGTTGCATTGCACTGGGTGAAAAAACAAAGGTCTGTATCTTCCTATTCTAAGCAGATAATGGACGGCATCTCTTCCCACTGCGCCGACCTCTTCCCATATCCTCCAGGCCACTTTACCTTTGTGCTTTCATGCTCACAAATGACAGAAAGCCGGGACAAGAGAGCAAACTCCTCTCCGGCTCGGTGGCATGTGAACATAAAGGAGACTGCCTCCAGTTCTCTGGCATTAGCCAATACTGTTTTATCACATCGACATGAAATTATTTGGGCAGCTTCGCCCCTCGGGGCTCGGCTCTCCTACATTTCTCTATGGCCTAAAAATAAGAGAGAGAAATCTGTACATAGTATGACAATGATCCCAGCACCTCTGCGTGAGCATGAGCTACAATGAAGGGAAATCTGTCTTAAAGGGACATAAAATAAAATAGGAAAGTAAAGGCTCCTAAAATTTTTAAAAAAATGGAGGGTGGCCATGCATGTGTCCACTTTGCGGCTCCGTTCTAAAGATCGGTGCAGGTCCCAAAGGTGGGCCCCGCACCTATCAGATATTGGGGGCATATCCTAGTAATATGCCCCCAATGTCCAAGATTGGAATAAACCCTTTAAAGGTGTTGTTCTACCAATGGGATCCCCATTAATCACAAAAATGAGGTGCCCAGGTCTCCACAGTGAATGGAGTGGCAGTAGCGCATGCGTTGAAGCTCCATTAATCTCTATAGGACTGTCGGAGATAGCTTAGCGCTTCTCTTCGTTCATAGAGGTGATTGGAGCTGTTGCAAGCAGGCCTGTTGGTTGGACCCACACCGATTAGATACCTATAACCTACCCACAGGATAGGTTCCTAAGGTGGGACAACCCCTTCACAGAAGGGAAGATACAGATAACCGTACATATCCCAAAATGCCGCCTTTGCAGGAGAAATGGAGTATTGTATGGCAGCCAGTCCAATGAATGTCCATCCATGTAATACATGAACAGGCCAGGTCCAGCAGAAGGGAGGTAGAGATACTTAGGTCATAGTGGGACTTCTCATGCAAGCCAGGGTCCCACCTTACATGTCGTCTTCATAGATTATGTCTGATCTCGGACAACCCCTATAAAGGGGTTGTCCTTTAAAGGGGTTGTCCCACAAATAATATTCTACAATTTTCAAACCAGCACCTGGATCTGAATACTTTTGTAATTGCATGTAATTAACAATTCACTTAAATCTGTCTGTATAGCGCCACCTGCTGTTTGCTCTTTTTCTAATTTCCCTGTCCTGCTCACTGATAAGGAAGCACATGCTCAGTCCCATCCTTCAACTGCCAGCAGAAAGGACACACCCCCTGAGAAAGGAAATGCCCCTAAGCTGACAGCTTTAAATAAGTCTTGCAGAGCAACTGGAGCAATGAATGGAGAGATCTCTGGATCCATGTGAGGTACAGGGCTGGTTCTAGCTTTGTTAGAAAGAGGTTGTCTTGTACTAGATGATGTATGATTTACATTTTTTACATTAATCACGGGATAACCCCCTTAAGACAATTTATTCCCTATCCACAGGACGGGCAAGAAGCGCCTGATCGGCGGGGATCCGACTAAGAACGAGGGGCCCATGCTCCTCTGTTTGAATGGTCATGCATGTGTGCTGCCGCTCCATTCAGCTCTATGGAGCCGAGCACATGTACTTAGCAACCTCCGGCACTCCAGCTGTCGTTAAACTACAAATCTCAGCATGCTCCGTTCACTTCTATCAGGATTTTCAAGAACAGCCGAGCGGGTGTGCATGCTGGTTATAGTTTCATTGCTGGAGGTTTCTAATCAGGGTTGCCAGCCGTCCAGAAATTTCTGGACAGTCCATAGGAATAGGCAACTTTTTTCCTGTGTCCGTGATTTTTCTGAAGCTGGTGGTACTACTTGATTTATTTGTGGTAATTATCATCATTTTAAAGCTCATAGTAACTGTTGGTAATGAGTTCTTATCAGGATATTGAGTTATAGACATGGATTACTTTGGGATAAGTTGTCCAGAAAAAATAGTAATAGTTATAATGGGACAACCCTTTTAAAGGCATAGCTGGCTTGGCCCCCATGGCAGATACAGCAGTCTAACCCATCTAGCTCTTTTCCAAACTCATGGACTGCCCCCAGAGGAAGGATGCGGAACTACCTGCAGCAGAAAACGATGATGATAATTGTTGCTGGCCATTATAATTAATAATAATAACAATATTTATATAGCGCCAACATATTCCGCAGCGCTGTACAATCAGGGGGTTCATGTACAAACAGTCATAAATAACATAGCAACAGACAAGTCAATAATTAGAACAAGAGGAATGAGGGCCCCGTTCGCAAGAGCTTACAGTCTATGAGATGCTTTTATGTATGTGATGAATTCATTCTAAAGTACATCAAGTCTGATTCTCAGCTCATTACTGATCCACAAAGCAGGAAACCTGCCGCACGCAGAATGTCCTCTCATCAGCACATCATGACATTACCCCCTCTGACTGATGACAGAAGTGCTGACAACGAGCGCGCGAGGCACCACGTAACAGAGGATTCTGCTGGGGGACGTATTAATGCAGGAACAAGAGGAGCAAACACAGTAAGAAGTACATGTACAGTACATGTTAAAGGGTCACTCCAATCTCAAATCTTACGGCTAGGATAGGCCATCACTTTATGATCAATGGGGCTCAACCTCTGGGATCCCCACTGACCCTGAGAATGAGACAGAGAGCTGAATGTTGAGCAGGGAATTTGGAGCTCTGTATCCGAGAAGCAACCGCTATAACGGTATGTTAAGAAATTAAAGGGGTTGTCCGAGTGTTTAAAGGGAACCTGTCACCTCAGAAACAAGTATAAAACGGACAGCATTACCTATAGTAGCCCACAGTCACTTCCTATTCATGTGTTTCATGTGGCTATCTGGTGCTGCTCAGTAAGTTAAAAACACGATCTTTTAAGCGCCATCAGCGCTATCTTTTAGGTCCGTTTCAAGTCAAGGGGGCAGTGGCTTCCTTGCTTGAAGTCAAGGTAAGCACGCCCCCTCTCTTGTGATTGACAGGCTGCAGTGCGTCTGGCAGCCCTGAATTCTCATGCATGAGCGTAATGCTCCTCAGTAAGGCGCGCTCCCATGTCCTGCTGCTGCTGCGTGCCCGGCTCCAGCGGCGCACTGTGCATGCGCTCGCCAGCATATTAACAGATAGAAGTTTACAAGCTGTATTCAGTGTGCCGCTGAAGCCGGGCGCGCAGCAGCAGCAGGACATGGGAGCGCACCTTACTGAGGAGCGCTACGCTCATGCATGAGAATTCAGGGCTGCCAGACGCACTGCAGCCTGTCAATCACAAGAGAGGGGGCGTGCTTACCTTGACTTCAAGCAAGGAAGCCACTGCCCGTGCCCCCTTGACTTGAAACGGACCTAAAAGATGGCGCTTAAAAGATCGTGTTTTTAACTTACTGAGCAGCACCAGACAGCCACATGAAACACATGAATAGGAACTGACTGTGGGCTACTATAAGGTAATGCTGTCCATTTTATACTTGTTTCTGAGGTGACAGGTTCCCTTTAAAGGGAATCTGTTACCACAATCTCAAACTGTTAACTCATGAGTAGTGCTGGAGTCCAGATCACAATTATTTTTATTATCCTATTGTCCTCAATTCCTCCACTACTGGGGTTTAAAGCTGTGCTGAAATGCACTGAAATGCGCAGGAATCCTCCTCATTATGTTAGAGTAGTAGTCCAGACAGTGTATTTCAGAGCAGCTTTGACTGCTGACTGTGGAGGAAACAGGGGGCAGAAGGAGAATTAAAAATGGTGATCTGGAACAGATTCTCTTTAAGGGCTCACGCACATGACTTATGTATTTTGCAGTCCGCAAAAAAACTAATTCTGCAAAAAATATGGATGACGTCCGTGTGCATTCTGTATTTTGCAGAACAGCTGGTTCCTAATAGAACAGTCCTATCCTTTTCCGTAATGCGGACAATAATAGGACATGTTCTATTTTTTTGCGGAACGGAGATATGGAAACGGAATACACAGAGTAACATTTTTTTTGCTGACCCAGTGAAATGAATGGTTCCACATACGGTCCACAAAAAAAAACGGGACAAACAAGAAAAGACGTTCATGTGCATGAGCTGTAAGTATTTTCTTTCCGTGTCTGTTCCTTTTTTTGTGGACCGTATGTGGAACCATTCATTTCTATGGGTCCGCAAAATAAATGAGAGTTACTCTGTGTGTATTCCGTTTCCGTATGTCCATTCCCCAAAGACATAGAACATCTCCTATTATTGTCCGCATTACTAACAAGGATAGCACTGTTCTATTAGGAGCCAGCTGTTCAGTTTCTGCAAAATATGGAATGCACATGGACGTCATCCATATTTTTTGCGGATCCGTTCTTTGTGGACCGCAAAATACATAAGGTCGTGTGCATGAGCCCTAACACTGATCATAAGTATCTGATCTGTAGGTGTCTGACTCCTGGGACCTTTGCTGATCAACTGTTTAAAGAGACCATGGCAATACGGTGAGTGCTGTTGCTTCTTCCTAGGCCAGTGATGTCACTCTCATTGGTCACATGGCCTAGGTGCAGCTCAGTTCCATTCAAGTGAATAGACTTCAGCTGTAATACCAAGCACAGCCACTATCCAGCGGACGGCGCTCTACTTGGTAAGCTGCAGGGAGGTCACGCAAATTCTGGCGCAATATTAGTAGCAAATCTTCTCCATGGTGTTTAACAGTTTTAAAGGAGAGCTGTGTCTGACTGGTGCAGGTACCATTTCTTCTGATAATCAGTGTCCTACAGAAGAAACTGGAACTTATTACGAATTCATAGGGGTATGCCCATCTCAAATATTTATGATATCAACAGGATATGCCACAAAAGCCAGACAGATGAGAGTTCCACCTCTGGGACCCGCATCTATCTCTACAATGGGCCCCTTTCCTGACCCCATCTTGCCTGAATTCAGTGGCCAAAGGTGGCTGGAATGTGGTATGCCAATTATTTGGGGCAAATTCCGGAGCAATATTAGTAGAAAATCTGCCCCGTGGTGCTAAACGCAAACCTTCATTTAAGGTATTTTCTGTGAATTTGCCATAAGTGCCTGGTGCCGCTTTAAAGGGGTTGTCTGAGTTATGAAAAAAAAATATATAGCACTGTAAATCTGATTGGCAGCAATATACAACTAAGTTAAGCAAGTTCCAGGCAAAAAATCTATATTTCCTCATTTCCCTGGTTCTCTTCTGGCCTTTGTTGACCTGCAGTAATAACAATCTCTGCCCCCTCCCCCTTCCTGCTGTGCAAAGGTTAGTGAATACAAGAGCTGCCCTGAGTGACATGTCTGTCTGCTGGAATACTCAGCAGCATGTTGTGTGTAGGACTACAAGTCCCAGCTGTATGTACAATGACACTGCTGATATACACAGGAACTTCCCCCTACCTGTTCTTGTGCAATACAATTCCTCTACAGCTCCTGTGCCCAGCATTTGTCTCCTCACTGCCTGCAGTGTAAAGCCTTGAGCCCTCAGTGTGTTCTGGCTGAAGGGGTTAATGTTTTATCTGAAGGAAACCAGGGAGAGAGCAGATAGCAGCCCGGCAGTGCAGGGGAACGTGGCCAGTGACGTCTCGTGTACAGACTGTTATCTGATCTCTGAGGCTTGTGCACGAAACATTACAGAGCAGGGAGATAAGCTGACATCACAGGTCATGTGACCCTCAGTCAACTCTGAGAAACCTGCAGCTTTAGAAACACAAAGTATATGGGAAAGTTGTTATACCTGACATGTTAGTAACACACAAAGAATAAAAATATAACTCAGACAACCCCTTTAAGCTATGAGTGTCTCATCTGAAATATTCATGGGATATGCCAAAAATGTCTAACAGATCCAGGTCCTACATCTGGGATCCACATCTCTATAACAGGCCCTTCACCCACCCCATCTTGTCTGGGTTCAGTGGCCAGAGGTGGTCAGGACTACAGAGCAAGCTGCGCAATGTTCACTTTCACTGAGGCTATGGAAATGGTGTAACACGGCCCTCTCAACTAAATCCATAGTCCTGACCACCTCTGGCCACCATATCCAGGTGGGACAAGAGTGGTAGGGCCTTAGACAGCAATACCCCTGTTACACATATCCTGTGGAAAGCCATAAATCCATACAATGGGAACTTCAATATAAGGCTATTGGACCTAAAATGCCCCAACTGAAAGGTCATTGATCTAACGGGGGGCAGATCTCTAACACACAGGCTGCTATTTTTGGGCAGGAAGTTGCTCAGCAGGGTTCACTACCCTCCACCCATAAGAAAGAATTGTGATCCAGAGACCAAAGATATTGTTAAATAGGTTGTCCCATGAAAAATATTCTACATTTTTCAAACCAGCACCTGGATCTGAATATTTTTGTAATTAAATGTCATTAAACATTTAATATAGCCACTGAGTTATTCAATAACATGTATCTGTATAGTGCCACCTGCTGTTTGTTTTTTTTCTTATTTCTTTGGCTCTCTGAGAAGGTCACACATGCTCAGTTTCATCCTTCAACTGCCTCCTGAGCTGTGATAGGCAGAGCTGAGACACGCCTCCTGAGCTGTGATAGGGAGAGCATGGACACACCCCCTTAGCTGCAGCAGAAAAGACAGTTCCCTTGAGCTGTCAGCTTGATATAAATCCAGCAGAGCAATGAATGGGGAGATCTCTGGATCCATGTGGGGTACAGGGCTGTAATTTACTGTATGATGTCTGATTTTCATTTTGTACATTAATCATGGGATATCCCTTTTAAAGGAAACGAAAGCCATGACGATATCCTATTGCTACGGGCCTCATGTACAAGACCATATTTTTCATCCTTGTGCTCTCTTTTTTGACCCATTCACTTCTATGGGGCCATGCACACATCCATATTTTTTGCAGATCCATGTAGTCATTCTGCAAATTATAGAACATGTCCTATTCCGGTCCACACTGCAGATGAGAATGGTAATTTCTATAGAAATGAATGCACATGGTATCTGTATTTATGGACCAAAAAATGGAGCTGGTTGTGTGTATGGAGCATTAAAGAACTTTTTTAAAAATTTTAAAAAGCAATATCCGGTTTACATTTGGTCAAGCGCTAGACCATAAGGTACCCATAGACCGCTATATACGATATGTCACCTCTCCTATCAAATGAGTAAGATGCTAATGTGCCAATGTACAGTGTTAATGACCTGTATACATCTTAAGCTGACTCGTGATGTCACTTCCACATTTAACGCATCATTTCACCTCCCAGCTTAACCTTATTTGTATTGGATACATTTAGCAACTGTAGGAAGCAAACATACTTTACATGATGAATGGCTGAAGCATGGCGACAATCTGCTCTGTTTACACTGGAGGCAGTCGGACACTTAGATGTATTTGCCTGACACTGACAAACTGTATTACACTCAACTACAACAGGGTCCACTTAAAGGTAAGCCACACATTGCGGACAAAATTTACAATACAGTGCATTCGAAAAGACTTCAGACCCGTTCTCTTTTTCACATTTTGTTATGTTGTGGCCTAGTGCTGAAAAAAAAAAAAAAAAACCTAAATTTTTCCTATCAATCTGTACTTAATAACCCATAATGACGAACATGGTGAAAACACTATGGTAGAAATCTTTGCAAATGTATTGAAAAGGAAAAGCTAAAATCTTGCACTGACATAAGTATTCAGACCCTTTAGTCAGGACTTAGTTAAAGCACCTTTGGCAGTGATTAAAGCCCCCAGTCTTCTTGGGTGTCAGGTCACAAAGTTTTTACACCTAGATTTGGGGATTTTCTGCCATAGTTCTCTGCAGATCCTTATAAGCTGTGTCAGGTTATTATTATTATTTTTTATTTAAATGAGCACCATTATTTATTTGGATGAGGACCATTAGTGAACAGCCATTTTAGGTCTCTCCAGAGATGTTCGATTGGGTTCAAGTCAGAGCACTGGCTGTGCCACTCAAAGACATTCACAGAGTTGTCCCTAAGCCACTCTTGTGTTGCCTTGGCTGTATAGTTATGGTCATAGTCTTGTTGGGCGGTGAACCTTCAGTCCAGTCTGGGGTCCAGAGCACTCTGGATCAGGTTTTCAATCTCTGTACTTTTCTTTATTCAGGTTTCCCTTAACTCTGACCAGTCTCCCTGTCCCAGCCACTGAAAAACACTCCCACAACATGATGCTGCTACCACTATACTTCACTGTAGGGATGGTATTGGGCAGGTGAAGAGCACTGCCTGGTTTCCACCACACAAGATGCTTAGAACTGAGGCCAAAAAGTTCAATCTTGGATTTATCAGACAAGGGAATCTCGTTTCTCACAGTCTCAGAGTCCTTTAGGTGCTTTTTTGCAAACTTCAGGTGAGGCTTCTTTCTGGCCACTCTGCCATAAAGCCAAGATTGGTGGAGTGTTGCACTGATGGTTGAGCTTCTGGAAGTTTCTCCCATCCACACACATGATGTTTGAAGCTCAGCCAGAGTGACCATTGGGTTTTTAGTCACCTCTCTCACCAAGGCCCTACTACCCCGATTACTTAGTTTGGTGGAGCGGCCAGCTCTAGGAAGAGTCCTGGTTGTTACAAACTTCTTTCATTTAAGAATTGGGAACTTTCAGTGCAGCAGAAATGTTGTTTCCCCTTCTCCAGATCTGTGCCGCCACACAATCCTATCTCTGAGGTCTACAGGCAGTTCTTTCTTCCCCATGGCTTGGTTTTTGTTCTGATATACATTGTCAGCTGTGAGACCTTATATAGATAGGGCTGTGTCTTTCCAAATCATGTCCAATCAACTGGTGTACTCCAAACAAGTTGTAGAAACAAAGACGATCAAGAGGAGACCTAAATTTCAAGTGTTATTGCAAAGGGTCTGAATACTTATGCCCACGCAAAATGTTTTTTCCTTTTTAATACATTTGCAAAAATTTCTAAAATTCTATTTTCACTTTCTCATTATGGGGTGAGTGATTGATGGGGGAAAACTTATTATTTTTATATATATATTATATATTTTATTATTATTTTTTATTGTAGTACAAGGCTGCAACGTAACAAAACGAGAAAAAAGTGAAGACTTTCCGGATGCATTGTAATCTATAGTTACAATCTACACAAACTCCTAGTCACCGTTTTCTATCTATTATTTATTACTGTATTATGTTCCCATCACTGGGTCTCGGCTGTCACACCCCCACCGATCAGAGGTACCAATGGTTCATCAGCTCCATACACTGTGTAATGGCCAGTCCCGGGTACTGCAGCTGGACATCTAATTCATGTATATGGTAGCTGAGCTGTTACTGTTAGTAGCAGAAAACTCCTTGACATATTTATTCATTTCATATTAATTATATAACTGATGCAATACATTTTACTTGGTTACAGTCTATGGACACCCCTACAATGATTTTTTTTATTGTTCATTTGCCCCCTAAATACAAAATTAATCAACTTCCTAAATATTCTTCATTACAAATTTCCTACTATATTGATGATGTACAGGAGGTGCGAGTCCCCCACACAGCTGGCTGTCCTGCTGAATCTGACATAAAGCTCTCAGAGCACTGCTCTTGGCTCTGCCTGCTCTCTGTTCTCTTTCTTGTACATGGCAAATAATAAAGTGGAGGGAAGAATCCAAGGAGGACAGCTCACACAGGAAAGTACACACAAGACTGTGTTTGAAGGCAGACAGAGGAAAATACCCAGGTCAGACTCCACAAGAGAATGGAGAATAACACACTCTTCAGCATTCGTATCTTCATCATCACAGTAAACAGTAGATCCATCATGAGCCGTAGAAAGGAATATCAGTCTAGGGATGAAGCCTTGCTGATACATGAGAACTAGTAAAGACAGAAGCATCTTGGACACACAGACCTCACGTCTTGCATGTATTACTGAGAGGGAAAACCCTATATGAACAACGTCTGAAACTAAGGGCAGGTTGGAAACTAAATATTAGAAGGTCTGAAAATGAATGTACAAGTGAAGACTGCAAGCCAAAACTTAGCATAAATTTTTGTTTCACCCAACATATGTAAAAACATTTATTTAGAGAAAATCTTCTCTAAAGGTCTCAAAACACCAGTCAAGGTAATCCTTTCTCCTCCCCAACCACTATCTGGCTGTTAGACAACTAGCTGCAGCATCCTCCCCGTTCTGTCGTGCAGTAATCAAAAAGATTGATAAACCCCCTGGACTAAGGGCTGTATTACACCAACAGATTATCTGACAGATTTTCTGACAAATCATTGGTCAAATGGATGGTTAAACACACAGATCTTTTGTTATACACACCAACTATTGGTCTGATTGGACAGAAATTGGTCAGATAATCTCTTTGTGTAATACTGCACTAAGCCCTGCACTAAGGCCTCTTTCACATTAGCGGCAGCACGGATCCGGCAGGTGAAGGGTGCTGCCGGATCCGTGCTGCCGCAGGGACATGTGTGGGGCCGGAACCGCGCTCCGGCCCCACACATGTCACACAGTATATACACACATACACATACAAATACACATACATACTTACATGCTCCCGGCAGGTCTCCACAGCACAGTACAGGAGCAGGACGGCGCACACGTAGGACGATTCCCCACAGTGCCCTCTGCTGGGCGCCGAGTGGAATCGTCCTATGTGCGCGCCGTCCTGCTCCTCCTGAGCTATGGTGACCTGCCAGGAGCATGTAAGTATGTATGTGTATTTGTATGTGTATATGTCTGTTTATGTGTATGTCTGTATGTGACGGATCCGTTAACCATTGTATCACACCAAACGGATCCGTCCCCATTGACTTTCATTGGGGGTCATTCCGGATCAGTCTTGGTGCGGATGCCTGGACCGGAGAGCAAACCGTAGCATGCTGCGGTTTGCTCTCCGGTCTGAAGACGGAACAGAATGCTTCTAGGAGCATTCCGTTGTTTTCAGTTCAGTTTTGCCTCCATTGAGAATGAATGGGGACAAAACTGAAGCGTTTTATTCTGGTATTACTCAATACCGGAATTATAAAACGCTAGTGTGAAAGTAGCCTAAGCCCTGCCTATTCATTCATTCCCAGCTAGAAATCAAAAAGATCAGCAGAAGATTAACCCCTGTGTTCTCTGTCAGAATATCTAGATAACTGTTTGTTTCAGGAACATGGAAAAATCCTTAAAATAGACAAACACAGGAGATTATTTTGTCTCCATTCACACGTCCTGTTTTTCTTTCCTGATTCGATCCTGATCTGGATCCATTCATTTCAATGGGTCCTGAAAAAATCAGGATCAAATCAGGAAAGAAAACCAGGACGTGTGAATGGAGACAAAATAATCTCCTGTTTACTGGTGTCAATAATTTCAAGGTTTGCTGTTCCTTTAAGAGGTTCGGCAGCCCCTTAGTTGTGCATTACGTCATTTGGAGACTTAAAACTGTAGAATACACACTGTGGCACTGAAGAATCTTTTAAAAAAAAAAACACAAAAGAAAAAACAATAGCACCGTCTGGCACAGAAGAAGGAAGCTATACCGTCATCAGAGGCCCCACAATTCTGATTATGGATTACAAAATCTCAACCTGAATATAAAATATATAAAACATATTAAAAAACACGACAAATGACAGGCAGCAAAAAAACATATATAATCTTACCATCTTGAAGGCCTGTGTTGCCTTTGTTTCCACAACCCGTAAAACATCCCGAAGCTCTTTGATTCCCTTTAACATATTTCTGTAAAATTAAAAAAAAAACACAAACTATAATAATCATAATCACCTAGCAACAAAGTATCAAGTACACAAAAAAGCTACATTACAGGTCACGAAGATAAAACAATCAGGAAGATATAAAAGCAGTGTTGGTGCCAAAAAATCAAATGAAAGGTTTAAATTTTAAGGCTAAATGAACACGATCAGGATTGCGTGTGGATTTTCTGCGCAGATTTGCGTGCGGAAAATCTGCACTGTAGGTCATGTACATTGTATTCTATGAGAATTTGAAATTCTCATGCCAACGCAAATGCGGATTCTTTCCGCGCAGATTTTGACCTACGGTGTGGATTTTAAAATCCGCAGCATGTCAATTTGTTTTATTTTTGCTGTCCGGATTTTCTCCAGTCACTTCAATGGAGAGAGTAAAATCCGCATCAAATCCGCACCAATTGATGCGGATTGACCGCACGGATTTCCCTGCGAACACCTGCAGATTTCAGTGCGGATTGTCCACACATAAATCCTGAACATGTGCATTTACCTTCAAGGAACCCTCCAATTTTGCATTCATTTTTATGTTTAAAGGGTTATTCTCATTTTAGACAATGGGGGCATATCGCTAGGATATGCCCCCATTGTCTTATAGGTGCGGGTCCCACCGCTGGGACCCGCACCTATTTCCAGAACGGAGCCCCGAAGTGAATGAGGGCGCACTGCGCATGCGCAGCCACCCTCCATTGATTTCTATGGGGCCACCGAAAATAGCCGAGCGCTGGCTCGGCTACTTCCGTCGGCTCCATAGAAATGAATGGGAGCGCACCGCACATGCACGGCCCGGCTCCCATTCATTTCTATGAGTGGCGCGGGGAGCTGCGCCTGGTGGTGGCCGGACCCCCGGAAACCTGGGGTCCTCCAGGCGCAGCGCTCCCCGCTCCGTTCTGGATATAGGTGCGGGTCCCAGCGGTGGGACCCGCACCTATAAGACAAATGGGGGCATATCCTAGCGATATGCCCCCATTGTCTAAGATGAGAATACCCCTTTAAGGGATATCAACACCTTTGGAGGCATTTTTTTTATCATTGCCTTTTATTAGCATTTTGGGCTAAAAAAAAAACATAAACATTTTTTCTGTAGGTCTTTATTAAGCTTTTGTTCTCTAGCCGCCACTTTCAGTGTATCTGCAGACTATCTTTCTGTGTTAAAAAGAGACACGATTACTAAACCAGAAGAGGGGAAGGAAGAAATGAAGCTACTGAGCATGTCCGTCCACCTCTGAATGCAGGAGAAGGTGGACCAGAAGGACAAACAGCAGGGGGCGCTGTACGAGTAAGCTCTAAGGTACTGTACATAAAACTAAAAATATTTTTATTGCATATATATTGTAATAATTCTTATCGTGGGATAACCCATTAGTCCCATACATCCCTTTAAATTGTGCCTAGAAACTCGAAAGTGTTGAAAATATGCACTCATCCTGCTGTAGGTAAACATGTCCTCCCGTAATGTGTACACAGCTAACTATCGACAGAAGGGCGAAGGCCTTACAGCAGGAAATTGGTTTCCAATGAATATTTTAGAGAGACTTTTGCTTTTAGCCGATTTAAATTATTAAACAGGTACAGTTAACACTCATTACAGGACTGACATTACAATCTAAACAGACGGGGAAATGGTCAGGATTGCCGTCAAATGTCGAGGGGAAAGGGACTCCTAACAGCCGCCTGAAAAAAATACAAAAATATGGAGATTTTCTAAAAAAAAGCTTCATTTTAGACATGACTAAACCTCTCAGGATATATTCATATACAGTTTTTGCCGCTTTTAGCTGTGTGACAAGGGAAATAATGATTTTTTTTACCAAGTATTTCTACAGTTATCGTGCTCCTTGTATTTTTTTTTTTTTTAATCCAAATTTCCAGCACTGACTTTTTTTTACAAACACTTTGGATAAAGTAGGAGTGAACAAGGTGTTATACGTTTCATATGAATTTCGAGGGAAAAATACAAATTGCATTAAATATTTTTACCACTAGGCGGCACTGTAGGAGAGAGAACACGTACATAGACATGATTTCTAAGAACAGCACACCATGTGGTGAAAATTGGAATTGCAAATAGATCTTATCAATGGTTTAAAAAGAAGCTTGTACTGTTGTACGGGTGATGCTCATCAATATTTAAGCCCCAGAAAATCCCTTTAAAGGGCTGTCCAGGATGAGGAAAAAATCTTTTTCCACCCAGACACAGTGCCACATTTGTCCTTGACCTATAACTGGTATCACAGCTCATCTTTAGTCCACAGAATGGGTCTGGGCTACAATACTAGAGGCAGCTCACAGATGACCATATGAATGGGTCCGTTCCGCAATTTTGCAGATCAGATGCGGACCCATGCATTTCAATGGGACAGCAAAAGATGTGGACAGCATACCGTGTGTTGTTCGCATCCGTAGTTCCGTTCTGCGGCCCAAAGAATAGGCATTTCTATCATAGTGCCGGCCATGTGCAGTGCAGAAAATGCAGAATGCACACAGTCCAGTATTCGTGTTTTGCGGCCGTTTGAACGAGCCCTAAGCCTGTTTCTGGGACAAAAAAAGTAGACCCTTTATCTCATCTAATATTGTTTGTTAATAATTCTCGGTCTTCTCTTTACAGGATGAGGACGCGCATCCTTTTTTCCTAATCTGTTATTTTCTGATTGTAGATTTTCTGTTTTCTGTATATGATTATGGGGGTGGCCATCTTGTCTGAGCTGTTATTAACCCCACTTAAAAGACTAGCTTTACAGCAGGACCATAAGAGCCTTTAGTCTGGAGAAGACTCATTGACTTCTAAGGAAGAGATTTGCGAGCATGGTCTGTGACTTGTACAGAGAAGGGGAGTAGATAAGCTGTGACCTCACTAATTGTGAATGGTCTGTGATCCTGTGTTATCTATATGTAGGTGAAATCTGTCATTGTAATCCTGCCTGTGATGATAATGAGAGGACTGATGAAATCTGATCTCGACAGAACAGGAAATGTCAGCCTAATATTATGAGTCTCGAAACCAACATGAAAACTGCAAGATACTAGGATTTAAAAAAATATATATATATATATAGATAGTGGCATGGAATAATAAAAATAACATCACTAATAAAAAATATGTTTAACATAAAAACTTGACTTAAACATTAGGTCATTTCCTGATGACATGTTCCCTCTTTGAAATTTAAAGGGTATGTTCATATTCTTCATTGGCAGCAACTGTTCTAACATTTGCATGGCTGCCAACTCATCTGAAGGGGACATCTTCACCAGCAATGTCACTGCGGAGGAACTGGGGATAAAAGTTGATGGTGTTGAGGGGGAGGGGAGATTCATGCAGCCAGAGCCTTGGAGCTGCATGTTAAAATTGTCCAGGTTTAAAACCTCTTAAACCCTATCACATGAGCATGAATGGAAAATACAGGAACGAGTACAAAATCATCTTTGTGAACGCACAATGTTACAGCGCTCAACACCGCCGTTGTTTGTATGAGCTCAGTGCACCCTCTAGTGTTTGATTGTCATTACTGCAAGGGTCCACTGTGCTGCTCAAATCTTTAGTTCCACACAATTTAATGAATTAAACACGTACTGAGTGTCTTAAGCAATTTAGCATTAAATTAAAACGTGTAATCCTGTCTTTTGTTCTCCCTCACAAGGGCCCATAACATAAATTTATTTAGAGATGAGACCTTAATTTATTTTAAAATGAGGTCTTGAGCGGCTCCCCCTGCTGATCACAAGGGATGGGAGAAGCGTTCAGTCCGCTAATCACCAAGAAAATGGTGAAAAGTCCGACCCCAGATACCAGAATTGCTTGATCTTCATCTTGATATCTAAAAGTACTTGTAAAACCAAAGCCCAAGGCCCTTTAAAATTCTTAAATTCAGATCCCACTTTTGTTAACCCAAAATCTCCCCCACCCCCTTCCCCAATGTCACACAGGGGATGCTAAGATTTAAGGGGTTATTTGTTTGGGGCCCTAAAACTGTACAGCCGCTGCAGTCGTCCCTGTGTCTGCAGGAGGCAAGGAGAAAACATCATGGTGAGGCCTCCTTCACATTTATGTTTCAGTTTGACATCCGTGGAAAAATCTATCCCTGTTTTATCCGTGAAGATATCCGTGAAGATATCCATGAAGTATCCGTGTTTGGTCCGTGTGTCTATTTTATTCTCTTCGTGTGTCATCCATATTTCATGGACACCGCTCAACTGAAAATTAATTTCCAAAGCATCACTTCTAGTGAAAAACGGACCCAACACAGATGGCATCCATGTTGTGTCAGTGATTTTCCACGGATCCATCGACTCTATTCACACGTCAGTGTTCGGTCAGTGATTTCCATCAGTGATTGGGAGCCAAAACCAGGATTGTAGCCTCCACAGACATAAGGTATAAGGGCTCATGCGCAGGAACGTGTGCGCCTAATGCTGCAATGCACAAGCATTGGCCGCGTGCCTGCCATTTGCAGAGGCGGATCCATTTATTTGAATGGGTCCATGATCCGCACCATTCAGTCTGCCCCATAAAAAATATGTTCTATTTTTGCAGTGCGGAGGCACAGACCGAAATCCCACAAAGCGCTTCGTAGTTCATTCGTGGGCTTCTGTTCATGCCTCCGCTCTATATCTTGCAGATTGTGAACCCATTCCTGTGATACTGAGCGCACACAGCTAGTGCCCGTATATTGCGGACCCGCTGTTTGCAGACTGTAATATGGGCATGGGCCACACACGTTCGTGTGAATGAGCCCTAATGGAAAGATCTGCACCTGTTCTGTGTTTAGAACCGCACCTGGTTTTGGCTCAAAATCACTGATGGAAATGACTGACTGTGTGAATAGGACATAAGGCTTATTTCACACAAGCGATACAGATGACGTCGGGGTCTGTTCAGGGAAACACTGCTGGTTTTGCAGGCAAGTTTAATCAGTTTTGTCTGCGATTGCGTTCAGTGTGTGCGTTTTTTCCGTTCGATTTGCGTGAAAAAGTATTGAAGAATAACAATCTACATCTCCTAGAAACCATCAATGAAAAACGCATTGCATCCGGATGCCTTCCTTTTTTCACGCAGAGGGCCATTCACTTCTATGGAACCAGAGCTGTGTGAAAAACACACACTATAGAAAATGCTGTGATTTTCCCTGAACGCAGAAATGACGCGTGAAAAACATGAATGGGTCACGATTAGAGATGAGCGAACGTGCTCGTAACGAGCACTGTAGCGCTCGGCTCCCCTGCGCTCGCATGGGCCGCTTCTGTCGGGTGAGGAGGACGGATCCGCAATGCCTGCGCCCATGCGAGCGCAGTGGAGCCGAGCGCTACAGTGCTCGTTACGAGCACGTTCGCTCATCTCTAGTCACGATTCAGTCCGCATAATATGCGTTCACTACACGAACTGCATCCAGACGGAAAACTTGCTCGTGTGAAAGAGGCCTAATGGGTATGTGTGTTGTCCGTGGAAAATGAAAATGTGAACGAGGCCTAACTGGGGATTTTTCCTCCTACAAAATACTGGCTCCGCAGGGTTAAAACATCATTTTTTGAGTGACTGGCTCCGGTCTTTCTATTGTTACTTGCTAGTCAAGAGCACATCACCAGTGAATACAGATTTACTAAGCCTGTAGCACATTTCTGGTGCAAAACCGTCCACACCCCCTTTTCAAGCAAGCCGGAAAAAAGAAGTAGTAACCCTAGTTGTGCCAAATTGTGACAGCTGGCACCTGTTTTAGATCGGACGCGGATAGGATGCGGAGCAAAAATCAGGACATGTGAATGGGGCCTTATACTTACTGATCCTCCTGCCAGGGTCCAACGTTCCACTCCTGTCTCAATCTATCAGGAAATGGCTGGGATTTCTGCTCAGCCAATCATTGAGGAGGGTGATATCTAAAAGCAATCCAAGCCATTTCTTGAAGTGTTAAGACAGGAGCAGAGCGGGGACCCTGGCGCCATTGGAATGTCAGCGGCGGGGATCGGTGAGTTGATCAAGTGCTTTTATTTTATTTGCCGCCCTAAGAAACTCTTTTTCACCCCCCTTTAAGTGCACGATCTGAACCCCTCATTCCGATTTTCTTTTCCCCCTGACATATTCTACTTTTACTTTAAAGGGAACCTGTCATCAACTTTATACTGCCCATACTAACAGCAGAATAAAGTAGAGACAGGTGAGTTGATTTCAGCGGTCTGTCATTTATAAGGTAAAAGTAAGTGATTGCCGAGAACCAACATCACAATCATTGCAGACTGGGCCTGGAAAAGAGTCCCGGCCATCTGAGAAGAGTCCTGGTTATTCATGAATTCCTGCTCTCCCATCCACTTGCTGATGATTGACCGTCTTCTACCTAGTTTTCTGCCTTTCTCTCTAAAAGAGAACTGCTAATTAACAGAAGATGGGCGGGAGAGCAGGAGATTATGAATAACCATGACTCTTCTCAGGTAGATTTGACTCTTTTCCAGGCCTGAGCTGCAATGATTATGATGCTGGTTCTCAGCAACCACTTACTTTTAGCTCATGAGTGACACACCGCAGAAATCAGCATTTCTGTCACTAATTTATGCTGCCCTCAGTGAGGTCAGCATAAAGTTGATGACAGGTTCCCTTTAAAGAGGCACTGTACTTTCACAAATTTCATTTCATTTACTAGAGAATGGTGTAACTAGCACATTTCTAAATTACTTAAAGGGGTTATCCCACGAATAATGTAAAAAATGAAAATCAGACATCATATAATACATGACAACCTCTTTTTAACAAAGCTAGAACCAGTCCTGTACCTCACATAGATCCAGAGATCTCCCCTTTCATTGCTCTGCTAGATTCATATCAGGCTGACAGCTCAGGGAGTGTCTTTTCTGCTGCAGCTCTGGAGGCGTGTCTCAGCTCTCCCTATCACAGCTCAGGAGACAGTTAAAAGTTGAAACTGAGCATGTGCGGCCTGCTCAGTGAATAGGTCAAAGAAATAAGAAATTAAGTGGTCCTATACAGATACATTTTATTGAATAACTCAGTAGCTATACAAAATTTTTAATGACATGCAATTACAAAAGTATTCAGATTCAGGGGCTGGTTTAAAAACTGTAGAATATTTTTCGTGAGACAACCCCTTTAAAGGGTTTCTGTCATCAGAATTTACCATAGTAAACCAAGTGTCATTTGCAATACGCAAATGACACCTGATGACAGATCTTTTTGTTTTATACTTTTCTGTAAAGTTGTTAGTGAGAAAACTCAGTTTTTAAAATATGTAAATTAGGTCCCCTAGGTGCAGTAGGCGTGAACCCTGCACCTAGTAGCGGCCGTAATGCCTCCTCTTACCCCGTTGATTGACAGGGCCAGGCAGCCAGCTCTTTAGGCTCCCGGCCCTGTTCGAGTCCGAAATCCTGCGCCTGCGCATTGCGATCAGCAATGCGGGCGCATTGAGGAAGCCGGGAGCCGGGCGGCTGGCGGCTCAACGCGCATGCGCGGATTGCTGATCGCAATGCGCAGGCGCGGGATTTCGGACTCGAACAGGGCCGGGAGCCGAAAGAGCTGGCTGCCTGGCCCTGTCAATCAACGCTACGGAGGAGGGGTAAGAGGAGGCATTACGGCCGCTACTAGGTGCAGGGTTCACGCCTACTGCACCTAGGGGACCTAATTTACATATTTTAAAAACTGAGTTTTCTCACTAACAACTTTACAGAAAAGTATAAGACAAAAAGTTCTGTCATCAGGTGTCATTTGCGTATTGCAAATGACACTTGGTTTACTATGGTAAATTCTGATGACAGAAACCCTTTAATTTAAAAAATGTGCCTGCGTCCACCTGAAAAAAGATGTAAAGTCATGGCCACTAGGGGTCTCACTTCCACGTAATTTGCAGTCTGCTGTCAGGCAAGAGCCCTCCCCGGTAACAGAGACTCAGAAGACTGCAGAGAAGAATTGGGGGCGTGTCAGAGCTAGCTGAGATATTGAGCCTGATGAAAGAACTGCTTCTACACTGCTTCTGAAAATCAAAGAACCCTCCTGCTTTTCTAGAAGTGTGATTTATCCTTATCAGCTTTTTGAGCTCCCTAGAAGAAAACAAACATAGTGGGAAGTAAGGGAAGTGAAGTCATATAGTAGTGTCAGAAGGGAGACAACCCCTGCTTCTGCAAGAAATGCATCTAGCTGTGCAGCTGAAACAGGGAATAATATGGATGAAAAAGACGTTAGGGAAGCCTAAAAACACCATTTCCTGCATAGAAATATAGTACAAAGAGGCGCAGACATCATGCAAACTTTGTTGAAAACTCAGGTACGCTTTAAGAAAAAAAGAACATATACCTTAGATACAGCAGGCAAATGCTAAGAGATACCCCCCATTGTGGCATTCATGGAGCCTGTGGAACAGCATACAAGTTTCCTAGAGTTCATAATAAACACTCATAGGCATCTTGTGAGCCGATGTGTAGCGCCGCCATAATACAGCATGCAGCAGAGCGCTCCACCATTTTTTTTCTGATTTTTCATGTGAATAATAAAACCTCTGTGCGTCTCATTATATTGGGGAGGAATTGTAAGGGTCCATGGAACTCTCTAGCTGCAATACTATTGATCTGTAGCACAACCCACAAATTTCTGTCATTTTTCCTCATTCCCTTAGATTGCTGTAAATGATGAAAAATGTGAGCTCCTGAAATCTCCCATAAACCTGCACTAATGGCTTTGGAGGTTGTCACACGAGCCGCTGACAGCAGTTTAGCCAAAGGGATAAAACACTATCAGGGAAAGATTCTCTGTTAAAATCAATGGTAGCTGACACAAGGCGCATTCACAGCTATAAAGCGGAGATTTTCAGCTGCCTTCTGTCCTAGCATGTCACATCTGAGAATAGTCAGTGACCCTGGGGGCGTTATCTGAGGTTTCCAGCAGTGGAAAGTCTTTAAGGAAAAAAAAACTGCTTGTGAGACACCAGCTTCAGCCATCATAAAATCTGAAGGTCCTTCCTGTGGTTCAATTTCATATCCATCTAGTTCTGCTGTGCTACATATATCTCATGGCGGATGTGACATTCTGGACTATATGAAAGATGGGTGACAATTCCTGTGAGCATAGAGGTGAAGGAGCGGTGAGCATAGAGGTGAAGGAGCGGTGAGAGTTATCAGCCACATTGTCTGGAATACTGCAGTGATATGGAGGGCACGTATCACATCTATATAGTAGACTGGGAATGCAAGGACAGACAGACTGATAAAGCAGCAAAAAAGTAGCAGACGCTAATACCGTAGTTAAAGGGGTTCTCCAGGAATTAAGAAAATGAAAATACGTAAATATTACTTTATTAGAAATATATTCCAAACACTTTTCATTAGTTATAATGGCTTGTTTTGTCTAGGGAGCAATCATTAGGAGAAATAAAATGGCTGCCGTCCTATTAGTCCACACAAAACCTGTCCTAATCACACAGGAGGACAAGTTACTTCAGAACACTGAGCTAAACAGCTGCCTCATCCTCCTCTCTATACTACTTGACAGGGATTATGGTACTGAATACAGATGATAAGATCTTCAGCTGAATCTCTGTAGGAATGGAGTTCATGAGGAGACATGAAGTACAGAGAGGAGGTGGGGATGTGGCTGTATCCTCCTGTGTGATTAGTACAGGTTCTGTGTGTACTAATAGAACGGCGGCCATTTTATTTCTCCTAATGAATGCTCCCTAGACAAAACGAGCCATTATAACTAATGAAAGATATTTGAGAATATATTTATAATAAAGTCCTATTTAGGTATTTTCATTTTCTTAATTCCCGGAAAACCCCTTTAAAAAGAAAAAAAAAAAGGTCTGTTATTGACCCAAACGAACATTTTTTTTTGGCTTTTTAATCACTGGAGTGTGCTGCCTTTTTGCTGCTTTATCCACAGGGATTTGGTCAAGTCCTCTTGGGCTTACACTTGGCCTTTTGTTTTTTTCTGGTGCTGCTTTTTTTTACAGTTTTTAGATAGATAGATACTATAGATAGATAGACATAGATAGATAGATAGATAGATAGATATGAGTTTTTTATGCCTTTAAAAACTTATACCCTTAGAAGTTTTCCACATTTTTCACGTTACACCCACAAACAAATGTATTTTTATTGGGATTTTATGTATTAGATGAACACAAAGTAGTGAGTGTGTGGAGTGAAAAGAAAATGATACATGGTTTTTGAAAAATTTTTAATAAATAAAAATCTGGAAAGTGTGGCATGCATTTGTATTCAGCCCCCCTGAGTCAATATTTTGTAGGAAAACCTTTCACTGCAATTACAGCTGCAGTCTTTTGGGGGATGTTTCTATCAGAATCCCACATTTAGAGGCTGACATTTTTGCCCATTCTTCTTAGTGAAATAGCTCCCGCTCAGTCACACTGTATGGAGAGCATCTGTGAACAGCAATTTTTAAGTCTTCCCACAGATTTTCAATGGGATTTAGGTCTGGACTGTGACTGGGCCGTTCTAACACATGAATATGCTGTGATCTAAACCATTCCATTGTAGCTCTGTATACTTAAGGTCATTGTCCTGCTGGAAGGTGAACCTTCGCCACAGTCTCAAGTCTTTTGCAGCCGCTACCAGGTTTTCCTCCAGGATTGCTCTGTATTTAGCGCCATTCATCTTCCTGTCATCTCTGAGCAGCTTCCCCCCCAGCATGATACTGCCACGACCATGCTTCACGGTGGGGATGGTGTGTTCATGGTGATGTGCAGTGTTAGTTTTCTGCTCTAGGAGCACTATGAGGGCACTACATAGGGGAATTTTTTTACTGCCACATTATGGGGAGCACTATGGAGAGAAGCAATATAGGAGCATCTACTGGGACACTAAGATGGAGCATTTTATACTGGCACACTATGGGGGACACTGAGGGCATCTACTGGCGGCACTATATATGGGCATTTAATAATGGCACACATTATGGGGGTACTATGGGGAAGTGGGAAGGAGGGGCACTATGTGGGCATCAACCTGGGCACTATGAAGGAGTGTTTTATGCTGGCACATTATGGGGGGCACTATGGGGAAGGGGGGAGAGGTGCACTATGGGGGCATTTACTGGGGCACTATATAGGGGTATTTTATAATGGCATACATTATGGGGGCATTATGAGGACATCAGCTCAACTGGGGGAACTAAGAAGGGGTATTTTTTGTACTGGCACACAGAATGGGGGCATTTTTGTACTAGTTTACATTATAAGGGGGCACTTTTTGTACTGGTGCCCATTTTAAGGGGGCATTTTTTGTACTGACACACATTGGGTGCATTTGTTTACTGTTATATTATAAGGAGAATTATTACTACTGGGAGGGATTATGTTGGGCTTTATTATTGAATACAAAGTGAGCTAATAGGTGCTTGTATGCAAAAATGGTAAAAACTACAGCTCGCACTGTTTCTTTTTATTTTTTAAATATATATATATATAATTACAATACATGCAGATTTATTGCCACATGCGTCGTGCAAAATGCCATAAGGGGGTCCACCGAGACTTTATCACCCAAGGGCCCACATGAACCTGGAGCCAGCTCTGTCTTGGCTGCTTCTCTAATTAGTGATCTCCATACCTTGGCTGTCAGTTTAGGTGTACGGCCATGTCTTGGTAGGTTTGCAGTTGTGCCATACTCCTTCCATTTTCAGATGATGGATTGAAGAGTGCTCCTTGAGATGTTCAGAGCTTTGGATATTTTTTTATAACCTAGCCCTGCTTTACACTTCTCCACAACTTTATCCCTGACCTGTCTGGTGTGTTCCCTGGTTTTCATGATGCTGTGTGATCACTAATGTTCTCTAACAAACCTCTGAGGCCTTAACCCTTTCGCGCCCGGAGGTTTTTTCGGTTATGCATTTTCGTTTTGCGCTCCCTGCCTTCAAACAGCCATAACTCTTTTATTTTTCTGTTCACATAGCTGTATGAGGGCTTGTTTTTTGCGGGACAAGTTGTACTTTCCAACGCCACCATTTAATATTGCATACGGTGTAGTGGGAAGCGGGAAAAAAATTCCAAACCGGGTGAAATTGCAAAGAAAACGCTATTCCGCTACAGTTCTACGGGTTTCTTATTTACAGCGTTCGATGTGCATTAAAACTGATCCGTTACTTTCATTCTACTGGTCAGTACGAATCCGGCAATACCTAATATGTATAGTTTTTTCCTGCGTTTTTCATAGTGATAAAATAATTAGAAAGTTGCCCTTTTTTTTTTTTTCCTTGTCAAATCTTGACCCCTATAACTTTTTGGTATTTATGTGTACAGAGCTGTATGGGGCTCATTTTTTGGCAGGACGATCTGAAGTTTTTATTGATACCATTCTGGGGTGTGTATGGACTTTTTGATCACTTTTTATTTAATTTTTTTTAGAAAAAAAAAAGCGACAAAAAACGGCAAATCGCCATTTGGACGCTTTTTTTCCGCCACACAATTCGCCGTATTGAAATTTTTTTTTATATATTTTAAAAGTACGGGCGTTTTCGGTCACGGTGATACCCATGATGTCTATATTTATTGTTATTTAGGTATTTATTTTTTAATTATACGGAAAGGGGGGTGATTTGAACTTTTATATCTTTTTTATTTTTTATATATTTTTAACATTTTTTTTTATTTTTTTTTTACTATTTGAAAGCTCAAATATGGGCTTATATAGTGTGCCTTTTTTTTTTTTCTTTATGAGCAATTATGGATTTTATAGACTCAGAAATCCAAGAATTGCTCATTTCTTATCCTGGCCTGCCATCTAGTGGCCAGAATAAGAATTGCACTTTCAAAACTGTAATCCTCACCAGCGAGGATTACAGTTTTCATATGGTGTACAGACACCCGATTGGCCACAAGGGGTGTCTGTACACCACCCGGAAGCGAATGCGATCACGTGTGATCATGGCATCTAAACTCCGAGGAAGACGCCGCCGATGGCGGTAAGTAGCGGCAAGTCTCTGCTGTTAGAAACAGCAGAGACTTGCCGGCCATGACGCCCGCCGCACCCGCATCGCCCCAGCGCCGTACATGTACGGCGCTGGGCGCGAAGGGGTTAACAGAACAGCTATCATTATACTGAGAATAAATTACACAAGGGTGGACTCACTTTGCTAATTAGGTGACTTCTTAAGGCAATTGGTCACACTAGATTTTATTTAGGGGTATCAGAGTACAGGGGGCTGAATACAAATGCACGCCACACTTTTCAAAATGTTGAAAACCATTTATCATTTTTTTTTACTTCACACATACTTGCTACTTTGTGTTGGTCTATAACATAAAATTCCAATAAAAATACATTTAAGTTTGTAGGTGTAACGTGAAAAAATGTGTAAAAGTTCAAGGGATATGAATACTTTTTCAAGGCACTGTAGATCCTTTTGTTCTCAGGAAGATAAACCACTGCCAGAGGTGTCTGGCAGCAGCTTTCTCCCCTCTTCCCGTTCACTATATATACATGCTTGCACATTCGTCCGATATTTAACTTATATGTATGGCTAGCTTTAGTTCTCCTTTAAGATCCAGATTATGTCTACAAATAGACCGTTACAATTTAAAGGTGTTATGCCATGACTGATGTAAAAAATGAAATCAAATCATATAGTTCGCGACAACCTCTTTCTAACAAAGCTAGAACCAGCCCTGTACCTCACATGGATCCAGAGATCTCCCCAGTTAAAACTAAGTGTGTGTGACCACCTCAGTAAGGTGGACAAGAACTAAGTAAAAGAACAAACAGCAGGTGGCACTATACAGACAGATTTTATTGAATAACTCAGTGACTATACTAAACTTTTAATTACATGCAATTACAAAAGTATTCAGATCTAGGTGCTGGATTGAAAACTGTAGCATATTATTTGTAGGACAACCCCTTTAACAAAGAAAAGCCAATTTCCTTCTCAGACACAGTGATACAATGTTACCACATTTTACAAACCCTTGTGACTCATCCATCACCTGCAAGACTTGTAATTCCTCACATCCTGTAAGTGATTCAAGGATTAAATGTAATTAAAAGAAGAAAACACATTTCAAGTAGCCGGGCATACACTCACTCTGCAACGTGCCGGCAGTAGCTGCTGAGCACTTTTCATAAGTAAAATACAGAAAAATCACCAACAAATGGTAAAATCCCCCATGTGCTGTGAAGTTCTCGAGAATTCTATACAACGCTTCTATAAAACCTGGGTGATAACACAGCACCCACATAGGTTAAACAGCAAGAGCTGAGTTCACATTGGCGTTTCAGTTCTTCTAGTCCATCTGGAAGTTTAAAAAAAAAATAAAATAAAAAAAATCGATAAAACTTATCCGTTCCCCCCCCCCCCCATACCTCAAACAAGACTTTTTTTTATGTCCAACAAAGCGGATTCAGAACGGACTGGGCAATAGCTGACAGAAATGGATGCTTACATCAATTGAGGTCTATGGGGGGAAAAAACGGATACGTTTTGATTTTTCTTTCAGACGGACTAGAGGAACGGAAAACTGAAAAGCCGTGAAACACTGATGTGAACTCAGCCAAATATGCCTAGATCTGCAGCAACATCAGAACAGGGAACAGATCACTAGATAACAAATCAGATCTGTAATGCAGTCTAGTAAATCTGGGTGACAACCCCTGTAGCAAGGTTAACGGTTAATAGATAAGAAATGTTCTTAAAGGGAGTATTTCACCTGTTTTTCACCAATATAACTAAGGCTACTTTCACATTAGCGTTTTTAAATTCCGGTATTGAGTTCCGTTATAGGGGCTCAATACCGGAAAAAAACACTTCAGTTTTGTCCCCATTCATTGTCAATGGGGACAAAACTGAACTGAAGACAACGGAATGCTCCTGAAAGCATTCCGTTCCGTCTTCAGACCGGAGAACAAACCACAGCATGCTGCGGTTTGCTCTCCGGTCCAGGCATCCACACCAAGACGGATCCGTAATGACCCCCAATGCAAGTCAATGGGGACGGATCCGTTTGGTGTGGACACACCAGTAATCCGGATCTGTCCTCCATTGATTTCCAATGGGGGGTCCTTCCGGATCCGTCTTACATACATACAGACATACATACAGACATACATACAGACAAACATACAGACAAACATACAGACAAACATACATACATACATACATACATACATACATACTCACATACTCCAGGGACGCCGGCAGCATGTCTTCACGCGCCATCCTGCGCGCAGCTATGACGTTTCCCCACTGCGCCCAGCAGAGGGCGCTGTGGGGAAATCGTCATCACTGTGCGCAGGAGGCGCGTGAAGACGTTCTGCCAGCGTCCCTGGAGTATGTGAGTATGTATGTATGTATGTCTGTATGTCTGTGTCTTGTTTCAGTGTGTGTCATGTGTGGGGCCGGAGCGCTGCTCCGGCTCCACACATGTATAGCCGTTACCACGGATCCGCTGGCACCCTTTAGGTGCCGGATCCGTGCTAACGCTAGTGTGAAAGTAGCCTAAGAGCACTGCCCCACAGAAGATTGCAGACACATCCAGACATACCTGTGTGCACTGTGTGTGTGTTATTACATGTCACATCCCAGACATACCTGTGTTGCACTGTGTGTCTGTAATTACATGTCACATCCCAGACATACCTGTGTGCACTGTGTGTCTGTAATTACATGTCACATCCAGACATACCTGCGTGCACTGTGTGTCTGTATTACCTGTCACATCCCCAGACATACCTGTGTGCACTGTGTGTCTGTATTACATGTCACATCCCAGACATACCTGTGTGCACTGTGTGTCTGTATTACATGTCACATCCAGACATACCTGTGTGCACTGTGTCTGTATTACATGTCACATCCAGACATACCTGTGTGTACTGTGTGTCTGTATTATGTCACATCCAGACATAACCTGTGTGCACTGTGTGTGTGTATTACATGTCACATTCCCAGACATACCTGTGTGCACTGTGTGTCTGTATTACATGTCACATCCCAGACATACCTGCGTGCACTGTGTGTCTGTATTACCTGTCACATCCCAGACATACCTGTGTGCACTGTGTGTCTGTATTACATGTCACATCCCAGACATACCTGTGTGCACTGTGTCTGTATTACATGTCACATCCCGACATACCTCTGTGTACTGTGTGTCTGTATTATGTCACATCCCAGACATACCTGTGTGCACTGTGTGTGTGTATTACATGTCACATCCCAGACATACCTGTGCGCACTGTGTGTCTGTATTACATGTCACATCCCAGACATACCTGTGTGCACTGTGTGTCTGTATTACATGTCACATCCCAGACATACCTGTGCGCACTGTGTGTCTGTATTACATGTCACATCCCAGACATACCTGTGTGCACTGTGTGTCTGTATTACATGTCACATCCCAGACATACCTGTGTGCACTGTGTGTCTGTATTACATGTCACATTCCAGACATACCTGTGTGCACTGTGTGTCTGTATTACATGTCACATCCCAGACATACCTGTGTGCACTGTGTGTCTGTATTACATGTCCAGGAAAAGCAGTTTTATTTTACTGGAAAACAGCTCCTAAGTGCCCAACTCTGCTGCTGCAAGTGCCCAAAGCAAACCAGACTGAAGAGGGGAGGGCTGCTTTAGTTGCTCATATCTTGGGATTGGTAGCAGATAGAAAAATGGTTCTGACCTTCTTTGAAAGCTGCCATTCCAAGCTTTCAAATGATGCCAAAATCAGAGAGAAAGTTTTTACTTTCACTTTTCCTGGACATGTAATAACAGACACACAGTGCACACAGGTATGTCTGGGATGTGACATGTAATACAGACACACAGTGCACACAGGTATGTCTGGGATGTGACATGTAATACACACACAGTGCACACAGGTATGTCTGG